>QYAP01000432.1:0-44375 GCA_003988905.1 Hymenotorrendiella dingleyae
CGAACGAACCCGACTCTTGTTTTACTTCTTGACCATTATAGCCTACCGAACCCGACGTTGACCCGACTTCCTGAGCCAGGAAACCCGCATCGTTACATCTATTCGATCGATAATTTTATTATTTAATAATAGATTATATGAACGTAAATATTATATTCGAAAACCGTTTAGTAATTATATTTCTTTTTTAGATTAATATTCTTTTACACTTATTTAGAGAGTTATTAGTATTTGGATCCATATCGATCTTAGTTAGTTACGTGTATGGCTTCGCTGTATATATCTCCTTTCTTCTCCTCCAACCTCTTCTCTTCTAGACACACAGAATATATCATCATCACCAGAACCACCTACGTACGCGTACACCTGTGAAACCAACAGGTAGTATAGTATAGTTCGCCGTTCGATTATCAATTCTAAAAAAAAAAATACAGCAATTGACCGAAACCAAAAATGGCAAAACTCTACCGGCCCCCACAGCTGGTGTAGAAACTCTGGACCACAGAGTTTTGAAGAAGGCGCAGAGTCGCAAAGGGATCCTATACTTAAGAGCATTTGAATTACATGGTGCTTTACCATTGATTGATAGGTATGTTCAGAATCGACTTTATATGCCACCAGAAATGTTTGTCCAAGACGGAGTTACGCCGCTACGAATGCCGCGATCGATTTACACTATTCCGGATTATGGTATAGAAAATGAAACGAACCTATTCGAAACTCCGCCGAAAGGGATGCTCACTTGCTTCAATTTTCAGATCAATATCGTTTCCTTTACGGGATGTAAACTTTTTAAATGCAATTGTTGAATGGCCTTTCATACTGTTGTCCAAACTGACATGTAGGTACCAGGTGCCAGCCTATGTGATATAAATATACAAATGCTTCGCGCATCACGATGCTGTCAATTCTGCTATCCTTCTCTCAATCTCAGGAACCTGCCTTAACTGCAATTCCAATTCCTCTCGCTCATCTTCCAGCTTCAAGCGCTTATCAGCGTCCAGGTGCGTAAAGATGTATTTCCCCTGGCCATCGAATTGCAGAATTTTGCTATGGTACTTCCATAAACTTCTTCGATGGCTAACCGTCATGAGAGTGATGCCAAGTTCTTTCGCATGATCGTACATGACCTTCTCCATTTCAAGTGTGACACTGGACGTGCATTCGTCAAGAATGGCATATTTGGGACGATTGTAGAAGAGTCGAGCCATCGCAACTCTCTGTTGAAGACCGCCGGATAAGACATCTCTCCATTCCGCTTCAGCATCCCATCCTTCTGGGAAAGAATTGACGAGATGATCAAGGTCAAGAATGCGAAGAATATCCAAGAGGTCATTATCAGTTATTCCCTTGCTGCGCATAGTCCGTAAGGAGTCTGGGTATATGATTTGCTGGCGGAGAGACCCTGAGCTCAGGTATGGCCGTTGAGGAACGTAGAACACTTGCGAAAGGGATGGCTTTCGCACGGTTCCACCATACACTGGCCAGAGACCACCGAGAATTCGGAACAGTGACGATTTTCCACAGCCGTTGGGGCCTACGACCAAGACATGGTCTCCTCGTTTCATCGAGAAAGATAGGGCCTTAACGAGGATGCTTCCACCGGGAGTAATAATGGGTCTAAAACATTAATGAGGAACGCCACTCAGGAATAGAAAACTTACACATCAATGAATTCGATGTCCTCACTCTCAATGACAGTTCCGCGTCCCTTCATTAACTCGAGTTGCTCTCCAGAGTCATCATCTTGGACCAATGTCTTTTGGAATCGCCCAGCTTTGATATCATCCATGACGTCCATTAGAGTGGCTACTCTTGACGTGTACCCGGCCAACTCGGTGATTTCCTTGTATGAGAACATTACTCGACCAAAAGCGTCAGAACTTGACAATAACATCCGTCTATTCGTGACGAAACTCTCTGTTCTATCACCCATTGTTGCCGCAGAAGCGCCTGGAACTTTGAAAAATACAGGGACACTGCAAAGCATGAGTCCCAATGCACCCCAAACATACTTGATAATAAAATCCTAGAGACTTGTAAGCTGGCTTGTTAAGATCGTCTGAGAGCGATTGTATTTACCTCCATAATGCCATGGGTGAAACGTTTCCTCAAAATATCTATAAAACTATCAGTATAAGGTAAGATTACGCTAAGGGCTTTGGGAAACTCACAATTAACATGTTTTATGAGTGTGAAATATCCCTTGTCCAAAGTGTCCTTTTCGGCCTCGTGGCCATGATAAAGTGCAATTTCTTCGCTGTAGTCTATCACTCTCGAGTGTTCAAACCGGAACTCTCCTTCTAATCGTGCTTCATCCGCCACATACTTCCCAAAAGGAGGAGTAAGGGCTCGCATAACGCTTGCTGATAATTGTACCAATAAGGACATGAAGAAGAGACCCTCTCCACCTACACTCTTTGACAGAGAGTAGTTGTAAATCAGCATATCTAGTGTAGGTTTTGCCAAATTTCCGTACAACTCAGCCAAGCTGTTTGCAAACTTTGAAACATCCACCGTAATTAACTGATCTGCGTTCTTTATCCTATCGTCTAGCGCCGAAAGAGAGTAAAACGTCATGTTCGAAAGGTAATTATCATGGATATAATTCGTTAAACGTGTTCGGTATTGAAGGGAGAGTTTGCATTGATGGTACGAAAGCTGGTAGCGTGTGTTAATGATAATATCGGATCAATCGCAATTGGAATTCCTACCATGGAATTTGTAAAGGTTGCTGGGACAGCAATCAGCATCCACCAGACTATCCCAACCAGAAAGTCCCTTCCTTTGCCCCGCACAAGACTCGAGACCAATTGCCCATCCATAGCAGCGACCTTCAAACTAATGAGAGTCCTGATCACCAAGAAAATACTATGGGAGATCAACAACCTCAATTCCTTGCTCTTCCAGCCCGGTATGCATATTTTTAACAGCCTGAACAAGTTCTTGAAGAACTCCCGGTTGAGCTCAACCTTCTGTCTCTTTGGAGGTCCGCCATTCCCCAAGGTAGTTGAAGCGCGCGACCTCAAGGACTTCTGGCGCTCTGCAGCCGCCTTCTGTTCTGATATGGCTGACCGTATTCGATTGAGAAGGGCAAAGAATAGTGTGAGATAGACGGTTCGGGAAATGTTCGTTCGATGCTTGAGGTATAGGGTCGTAAGCTCCGAGAGGATCCCTTTAATCGTTTTGTCTGGAGGCAGCAACCTCAATTTGGACTGCGCAGCCATCGTATCCGACCTGCGAGGGTATTCGGAATACTGTATGGGGCCTTTCTGGGGTTATGGAATGTGGGGAAGACGAGCCGTTACTCGAACTTGGTGGCGGACACAGGCGGGAAATCGCAGGGCGACTTCATATGGATGTGGGCATCCAAATGAAATCTGCGGTGCGGTGCGATGCAAGAATTGGATTCGAAATGCGACCGTTCTTGGAGTTGCAATGTGCAGCAGTATTGTTGACGATGTTCCCCGAAGAAATCTGGTCAAGCAGTACTCGTACCCTCGGCATAGTTCATAATCCCTGGAAATGCACGCCTTTCACATGCCGCAAGCATCACCAGCCACTCGCCAGCCACATGTGATTCTTGACATTTTGTTGCCAGACGACGACTAAGACTAGACAATTCAGCCCTCTAAAGTTATCGTGATAAGTAGCAAATCACAAAATTCTCCAATACATGTTATAATTGGTAGTTACCAAAAAAAAATCATTTTTTGAGCCTGTCCCTCTTGGACGCTTCGGTTCAGTTATTTCCAGGTCAATTGTGCTAAAGGGCATTCTCTGCGCGCACCGCGCTGATTCTCTTATGATCTGATGTATTTCAAGCTTGGTTCTTCAGGTTCGTAGGTAATTATTAGGCTTGGAAATGATTTTTGTAGTCATCCGGTCTGCGTTCAGCGACGGTACTTGGCAGGAATCGAAAGCCTGGTCGTAAGCGAAAGATTATCAGATGGAATACGTCGTTTTTGAAAAGTGAACCTGACTTTCTATCATAGGTATTATTGATGCGATGTGATGCGCGTGATAAATCAGTTAATACGGTACAAATTATTGCATTGTTTTCTTGCTGGGTTCCTTCAATGGGCGGTGGCGCTTTGCGCTTCGGTTTGGGCATTGTTGTCAACGAGGTTAGAGTCTTGGAAGCTTGGGTTTTTTAATGCTAATGCAACTTAAGTCAAACGCTGAGCTCTGAAGTGTTATCTTGGAGATTTGGTGCGTAAACTTAGTCTACGTACCCTCGTCTGCGGGTACCTCACGATTTTTGGCCTAGTCCCTGAGTAGGGCAGCAATTTTTGCACCTGAGAATTATTTTAGAACCCTTTCACATTTCACTATAGATCCTATCACATGATGCACGTATTTGACAATAATTTTGGTTGTCAAAAGTAAGAAAAAGAGAGGTCGCACCTCCCCCTTTTTTGGAGCCTGTAGAGCTCGCTAGTGTCACGTGAATCAACAATTCTACACAACCAGAATATTCGCCGGCAATGCAGCCCAATTAGGGTGTGAGAATGGGAGATGCATCAAGTCGATAAGTTAGGTTTTCATGTTCTCATCATCTTAAGCGGCGAAAGATTGAGCCTAATCCAGGTCAGAATGAAAGAGTTTCTGTCGTGACAGCTAGAGTCCTTTCCGTTTTCAGGATCACCTTTCATTTTTGCCCTCATTGTGCTAGGAATTGTGCGGAAATTAAGGTCAGAATGGGAGAACTCTCAAATTGGCGAGTTCTCGCTCTCGCCACTATTTTCTCAAACAGTCTAGCATGACTAGTACCAAAACGGGGGTTGAAGAAAGGTTCCCCCTGTAGCCACGAGAAACACCAAATCTAGGCGAAAGATCAGATCACAAGGTTACACTTGCAAAGACTTCAGGCCTCGACCTTCCTAAAGCATAGGCATACAGCAAACCGATTTCAACAAATACGAAACGTTTTTCTCCACCAAGTGTACGTCGTTTCGTTCCCAAGTGCCCATCCATCCAGGATCCTCTGGTTCTCTCCAATTCTCGTTCTTGAATATTCTTCGGTTGTGTTCTTCAGTCCAGCACTCTTCAAGATCAAGATATTGCGAGTCATCTTCAGACAGTATGTCCAAGTCCTGAAGATCCAAACCCCTCCGGACATTCCCCAGCGCTTTCCTCTTCGCGAAATGTTCGAAGTGACTAAACACCTCCCTGATACTTATAGGGAACCAATATTGCGACTCGATTCGGAGGAAACCAGCTTCAATGGCGAATAGAATTGGTGGTTGTCGTAGAGGAAGTAACACCCTTCTTAGGAGTTCGTACGGCCATGCGGTGCCTTCAGGAGTGTGATCGCTAGGAGGTTGCCAACCAAAGAAGCGAATTCGCCATAATCCCTCGGATCTGTTATGTCCCGTGGCGCATGCCTTATTGTACTTTTCTGTAATCATCTCCGCGATCTCTTCTAGACTCTCTTGCATTTTGAAAACGTATTGGATAATATCGTCTGGTGATGCAGGCGGGTTGGATTTGATCCGGTTCCCATCTAATTTGATGCTGAAATCCATGCTCAATCTGCTGCTGTTGATACGCCAAAATGACTCCTTGAAGATGACACCGTCTCTTGAGTTTGCGCGAGCTTTGAAGAGAGGAAAACTGCCATCTTGTGACACCTCCACGTGAAATGCGACGACGCGTCCGTTATCTCGGTAGAGAGTATCTAACGCTTCTGAGTACACCTATGCCATGTGACGTGAGCTCGAGAAGTTTCAGGACGGGTCTGCTGGTATGGAAAGATTTGAGCTTACTGTTTTGCAAGTGCGAAGAATAGCCGTTTGAATGCCATGTGGGCTCGGTGTTTTTGGGGGGGTGTAGTGCTTCCAGGAAGGGCGCCAGAATCTACCCCTCCAAAACGGTGGCGCCGATATGCTACGGCCACGTACTAGCAGCAATTTGTAGATCATCATCCTTTTTCCTTGACGTCAGCATTTCCACTTCCCATACAATAAAGCGCATTGCACCAAATCCCATCTGTATTAATTGGTTTATAGACCCACCCCTTCTCTCCCGTTTTTGACCTTATTGTGCCAGCTGCAGACCGGCAAAGAGAATTGAGGTTAAAATAGGAGCATTCTCCCAAATATTCTGGCACAACAAAGCTCCAAATGAGTGAGAATGGGTGGGGTCATAACCCAACATGATAGGGAACAAAAGAGGCGCAGGGAAGACAGAACAATTGCATTACTCACCTTATCTCGACCGGCAGATCCAAGAACGGAAATGGTACAGATCTTAGACGTTGGACTCGAGCTCTCGTCAGGTGTGTATATCGCGATCCCCATCGCGACCGCTCGATATCTTGAAACGAGTTCAACCTCGTTGTTTCGAGTGACAGTGCTCTATTTTCATTTTCGCCGTGTTGGTCGGGGTGGAGCTTTCCATTTAAGCTCAGTCCCCGAATAGCTTTTGGAACTTGCTGTTTTTTGACTGCCTTCTTTTTCATCTTTCTGACTTTGAGTTCGTGACGTCCCTTTGAAGTGCGCGGCTGAGATTCATTCGGCTGTCTCCGTTGATTTTTGCCAGGCCCTGAAGGCTATGTTTGCAATGAGGATCAGAACAAAAGCAAGAGCGAGAGGCTCATATTATGTTCGTTTGCAAAGACGGTGGAGTACGGAAAGCTGCAGGATGGAATGTTTTGTCTCTGTTGAAATTAAGCGAGCGCGGTCTCATTCGCTACAGGCTAGGCTCTCCTTTTTTTGTGCAACGCGTTTGTAAAATATGTACCGAAATTATGAATTGTGAAATCTCATAATGGATTTTCGCGCCACTGTTCTCGAATTTCGTGAAGCTTTAATCAGGGGAGCGTATGTTTAGATGCTCGTAGATTTGATCAACTAGCTACCAGTAGTGCGTTTGGACAGCTTGTCAAGCGCCGACTGGTAATACCAAGCATTTCAAAATACAGGTAGGCAGCAGACCGATTTCTGCCAGTACGAAACGTGGTGTTTGTCTAACAAGCGTACCTCGTTGCGTTCCCAATTTCCCATCCATCCAGGGGATTCAGGGTCTCTCCAACCCTCATCACTGGTGTCCTGAAGGTGCGCTTCACACTCCTGCAGTAAATCTAAATCGAAATTATTAAAATTTACCACGAGATGACGAGCACTGTGAAATCCAAGTGCGTCTCGAACATTCTTCTGGTACTTTTCTCTAGCGAAATATTCAAAATGACGGAATAGATCGGCGATAGGACTAGGGAAGTAGTCGCGGGCTTCAACTCTAAACGTGCCGATTTCCATAGCGAATAGGATCGGTGGTTGGAGTAGAGGAAGCAGCGCCAATTTCAAGAGAGGAGCTGACCAGTGATGCTCATTGAGGCGAATCCCATTGAAGTATGCGTGGGGACCATGCCATCCATGGATGATGAATCGAAAGACTCTCGAGTCAGATATATGGAAGTCCCCGATAGATGCCTTAGTGTAGCATTCCTTGACAAGTGTTGCGATATTGTCGCAAATTTGTTGCTCTCTGGAACCAAGAAGATCGAAGGGTGGTCTCCGCTTTGATCTTAATTTAACATGGACTTCAACACGTACTTGACGAAGACGCCAGAAAGACTTCTTGGCAATGACACCAGTCAAAAAATTCCTTTGACGCTTGATAAGGGAAGGATGACCATATTTTGTTGTTATCACCCGAAACACGACACTGCTGTGTCGATAGAGGATTTCTGAAGCTTCGGAATACATCTATGCTATGTAAGTTATGGGAAAAGTTGATCAGGCCAGAATAGAGGCTTACTGCTTTACAAGTGCGTAGAATGGCTGTTTTGATTCCATCGGGAGAAGGGGCCGCGATGGTTGCGGGCTTTTTCAGGTATAGTTTTGTTTGGATGAGGATTTGCCCTGGGTATAGCAGGAGTTTGTAGATCATATTTCTGTCCCCTTAAATTAGTAATTCCTCTTCTGATCTCATGCGAAACCTCCCATACCTCTATCTCCCAAGTCGAATACCGCCAGGAACAGAACAGAACCATAGAGGGGTCAGGACAGGTGCACTACTCACCTAATTTCACCTGGCAGGCCCAAGAGAGTATTACCTTGTTGCGTCGCAGGTGGTGCGACTCTCTTCTTTTGTCTCCCCATTTCGTTCTTTGAATTCCGGTCGAGGTTGCTGCTTCGGTATTGGAGTGAAGGGCAAGATTTTGGCGAGGACAAGGTCGGGAATGAGCGCTCCGTAAAGTTTCCTTTTGGTGTGGCCGTCGAAATAGAGCGCCGTGCTTCGTCAAAAGTGTGGCAGGATCCTTTTTATAAAGTGGGCACCAAAGATGCGGGAAAGCTCCTGAGCATTTGAGAAGGCGAGTAAGCGCAAGCAAGTTTGGAAAGACACCAGCTTCGCTTGCTGGCTCTAGTAACAACAAGATGCGATTGACCTTGTTTCAGTCTCCTGAACCTTTTTCATTAGGGTTAAGTAGAGGTAGCAGGCAGAAGTTCTAACGGTTTCGGTGTATGCAGTCAGCTAGGAGCCTAGCTCAACGGTACCAACGATGTGCGTCGAATGTTTCACCCCCGAGGGACGGCTGTTTTTTTATATTCCTTTCTATCCTTTCCGCTGCGGCCAGGAGTCTATTTCACCAAATTAGCGAAGACGATTCGAGGCCCTATTTCTAAAACAATTCATAGCTTGAAATATGAATCCAATTCTGTGGGCTCTTTAAAATTCGAACTCTCCAAAAACTTAGCCTAAAGAGCGTTATCTGGAAAAACTCGTGAAAATGGTACGCTAAACCTAACTTCGGGGCAGCTGAGCCGGAGTGATGATTATGAACAAGACTAGGGATTAGTCTAGTTTGGAAACTCCTTCAATTAAATCCTTTTCAATTCCAGGGGAGAACACAGCAGAAGGAGAGCGCGAGTTCTAGGGGCGCTAAGCAAACGGCCTGTACTCGATTTACTCAACCAGGCTCAAGAAAAACTTGAAAACGTCCACCTACCATAACCGTCATAACCCCTTACTCCACAATACTCCCCTCTCTCATATCCTCAAGCCCCCAACTACTTCCCTCACAGCCTCGTAGAACTCACAACTCTTAACTTTCAAACTCACCTCCGATAAACTCGCACAACAAGCGTTTTGAGTTTTCCGATTTTATCTTTGATTTATCGCTAGCACTCACACGGCCAGATTTGAAGCCGAGAAGCTACATGAAATCGTCCAAAAAATCCTCATCTCGATCCTGGTTATTCGCCGCATCATCCTCATCCTCCTGGAAAAGCTCATCATACGCATGATCCTTCTGCCACTTCTTTTCCTTCCGCTCCTGGGCAATTTTCGCCTCTTCTTTTTTCTGCGCAGATCACCAATGTTAACTCATCGCTCATAACATAGTAAACAATAAAATAAAAATGGGCACGAGACAAGATTGCGAGGACAGAGAGGGAAACATAATACCCGTTCCAATTTCGCAGCTTGATCTTTCTTTCTTATCACCTTCAACTTCTCTTCTTTCTCCATCGCAAGATCCGGGAATTTCTCGACTTTCGTCTTATTCAGGCGATTGACAATAGGATTTTCGCGTTGCGGGACGATGATGCGTTTTACCTGCTCTAACATCAATACTCATCCTTCAATTCCACCAGAATAAAACGTACTTTTTTATTGTCCTTGAAGGATACCTGTCCAACGGCCATGCTTCCATCCTTCTTAAGATTCGACCACGGTGTGTAAATCACCGTGACATTGTCTTTTTTATTTCCTGCGCGGTGATGGTGAGTATCACGTGCAAATGTGGTTTCAGATTTGAGGTACCTTCGATGGAATTCGCCTTGGTCAATTGCGCGAGATCTGTAAGAACTTCCTCGGGGATAGTCTCCCAGGTCTCGCCCTCGTTCATGCGGAGGTAAATATGTGCGCTGGAAAGCTTGTCGGCGTGGAACCAGACGTCTTCTTCAAGGCCGTATTTAATGAGATCCTCATCTGTGTTTCCGATTAGCAAAATTCCGTGTAGGAAGACATTGGGAATTTACTTTCTACTTTGTCTTTTCCGACGTAGATAAAAGCACTAGGCGTCACCACGTTGGACGTGAAGTAGTAAACCATCGTGTAGACAAAGCGACGCTCCTCCGAATTTCCATGTTGTGTGTCACGAGTAAGAGAAAAGCGGGTGCGATTTTATATTGGCGACGCTTGTGGCGCATCGCGGCTGCCGTAACGAAAAGCTGCCGCTGCCCTTCCCTTGATTCTCAATACCTACAGCGGCTTTCAGTCAATGGAAGCGCTCAATTGACATCGCCCATCTGCCAACCACATCATGGCACCTAAGCTCCCCACAAGCTGGGCGCAGCTCCCACCGTCGTTCCTCCTTCCAGAGTCCTTCCTCCCGTTAATCGCAAAGCGTGGTGTCAAATATGGCTGGAGCACCCAGGGCAAACGACAGAAGCCAAATCGATTCAACCAGCAGACCGCCGGCCTGCCAACACTCGACAACTCTCCAACTGCGAAATTGAAGCGCATAGAAGCCGTTTTACCTCTACGAACGGGAGTCCTGGCAGTGAAGAAAGGAATGACAGCTCTTTACGATCCAGAAACCGGAATTCGGACGCCATGTACAGTGGTACAAATGGACCGCGTGCAAGTCGTCTCCCACAAAACTCGAGAACGACACGGATACTTTGCAGTTCAGATGGGCGCAGGCTGGAAACACGAAAGCACCCTCACTCGTCCTTTACTCGGTCACTTCACCAGTCAAGGTGTAAGTCCCAAACGATTCGTCACGGAATTCCGCGTTAGAGATGAAAAGGGTCTTGCGCCTGTAGGACAAATTATCACGCCAGCATGGTTCTCAGAAGGGCAGTTTGTGGATGCGAGAGCGAATTGTAGGGGTATGGGATTCGAGGGTGGAATGAAGAGACATGGGTTTAAGGGTCAGGGACAGTCGCACGGAAATTCTAAAGCGCATAGGCTGATGGGTTCGTCTGGTGGTTCGCAGGGCAGTGGTTCGAGAGTCCATCCTGGAAAGAAGATGCCCGGAAATATGGGTGGACAGCAGGTTACGGTTCAAAATGTGAAGGTGTTGAAGGTGGATGCTGAGAAGGGCATTCTGGTGCTCAATGGATGTATTGCTGGGCCTAAGGGGTGTATTGTGAAGCTTGCGGATGCGATTAAGAAGCCTTGGCCAGTTATACCTGAGGCCACGGTTGGAGCATCGGAGGTTTTGACTGCTACGGCGTGAGGTGGAATTTGAGATGTACATTAATGTGTACATTAGATGATGACTTGTACAAATACAATGTGGCATACGCCGGCGTTTTTTTTTTCTAGAGCAGAAATCCTTCCAACGCCATTCCAATATCATCATCCCAAAGACTCTTCTCTTTCATCCCCCTTTGCCATTCCATATCGATACACTAGCCCTAGCTAGCACTTCAATTGCTTTTGCTGTTTTGCCCTGCTCCATTGCTAGTTGCATTTCCTGCTACGGGGAAATCCTTCTTCCGTACCAAAATTTCAGCAATTCCACCTCCCTTGCGCACCCCAACTCTCTTAGTCTTCCATGGCCGAAGAGTTTTTTCACTACGGCCAACTCACTTCCAACCCATCCCTCACGACAACCTAGGCGCATAACTCCCTCTACCCGGCGTCCCAGGCTCCGCTTTCAACTCCTCAGCATCCATCTCAATACCCTTAAACGGATCATCCCTATCCAACAAATCCACCTTTTCTCCCCCCTCCATCTGCAAACTCCACTCACTCGTCTCAAACATGCCCTGCCTCGTCTTCCTCCTACTGACAAATCTCATCGTGCCCCTCCCCTTCGTCCCCTTAACCTCAAAATGAATATCAATTCTCCCGTGAAGCTGATTCATCTCACCCCATATCCATGGTATCTTATGCGCAAAGTAAACCTCGTCTCCGAGATGTTGGCGGGCGAGGGGAGAGGTGCGAAGGGCGTAGAGGGTTGAGGATACGACGGAGGACGAGGACTTTTGGTAGTTGAAGATTGCGAGGCAGGAGGCTATTAGGAGGCCCAGGAAGATGGGGATTGTGCGGACCCATTTCATGCCGTTTTCGGGGAGTTCTGAAAGATGGTTAGCTGGAAGATCTCTTGGGAAGCAAGAAACAAGAAGAGTTTTCAAAAAATACCTGGGAGTTCACGATCTGGTCGTCGACTCATAAGAACCTCGCCTGCTTTGGGAGCAGCGACATACATCCGTCTCTGCAGCAAGCTCCTCTGTACAGCTCCAATTCTCGAGCCTGCGACATTTCTAGGCGCAGCTGTCCTTGTCGCCAGAGCCCTAGGGACGGCCCTTGATATTATCGTTCGGGAAAGCATCTTCACTTCTCTGATTCCTTGAAGTGATATGTTGACAATTCAATTGCAACCCTCGCATTCAACTCGCGAGCCGAACGAACATTCGATTCCTACCCCTGCACCCATATCCCTGCCACTCCGATACATCTATCAACACGTGATAAAACTACCTCACAAGGCTGAACCTTGAAGTACAAAATTGTCAGCCTTCGCAGCGTCATTCTCCACCTAGTAAATATGTGCCAAGTAGCCAGCATTCCACAAAAGCTGCCAGGTACAGCATTGATTCACGAAACAGCCACAAACCCCACTACGTGACTCCTTGCTCGCACTCTTTCTGTTTGAGTAAGGGGGAAGTGCTAGCATAAAAGATGGAACAAGCTACGTCCCGTCTACGAAAGACTTTCAAATACGTTGAAGACGATGATTCGGGGCCTGAAGCTATGGATGAAGAAGGTATCTTTCGTCCCATCTCTCCCCCTTCTATGATATACTGACAAGGAAATGCAGAACAAACCCACCTCATCCACCGTCTCGCGACGCAAAATGACTCCCTAAACAAAACATACACACGCATCCTCCTCGCCCTCCCCCTCGTCTCCATCGCCCCCTACCTCCTCTCCTCACCACAACCACTCCTCCTCACCGCCTTATCCATAACCTCCCTCCTCTCAACCGCCTACCTAGTCCACAGCCTCCCACCCGAAATAACCGGCCTTCCCCTCATCGACCCCCCCTCTTCCTCCACACCAAAACCTCTCTCTAGATTAGAGAAATTGGAAACGCCAGATTATGGACCAATGCAAACGTATTTGCCGTATCTCAATGTGGTGTTATGTGTGCTACTTGTAGGGTTGGGGAAATTGGCAAGTTTGAAGGAGAGGGAGAGGGGGGTGGGGGATTTGGAGTGGTGGGTTTTGAGTCTTTTGCCGGCGGGCGTTTATGTCGTTGTGTTGGTGGGGAAATGGGTTATGGGTGGGGTGGATATCGAGAGGGAGTTGGGGGATTTGAGGTACGAGTATAAGGGTGCATGAGCAGATATTTCGTGGAAAGGAACAGAAGAATTTCTCTGCTGCTGGTTTGGGTTTGGATTTTTTGGATGGTATTACGGGTTTTGGGAATGGCCGAGAAGTTTTTATGACGGAGTTTATACTTGCATGCTTGTACGAGTTCAAGAGAAAGGGGGTTTGAAAAGGGACATCATTGGACGGCGTTAATATTGGGAAAATCATGAGATACCCGGGTTCGATCATCAGAACGATTCAATTGCCAGGCGCAAATTCATGAATAACCAAACCAAGTCAAAACAAAAATCCGTCACTCCATCATTTCCCTTACTCATTATCCCTTGCAAAATGATCTCTTTTAAAAACAAAGCGAGTATCACGAAACAAAGTCTTGTCCGGTTTTGACTGAAATAACCTTACCATCGTTCTCATCTAGGATTATACAATTTACAGAATATAACAAGTACTTTGAAATACTAGAAAACAAAATGCAACTATGAAAATCTATTTTCTTAATTATTAAAAGTTTACCTACCAAGACCTCTCCCATTCCAACACCTCTCCCACAAATTCACAATAAGACTTTAACCTTCCATCCTAATTCCTGCTCCCATTTTGACCTCAATCTCTATAAATATCTCTCTCGTACAACGAGACCCCAAAGCGAACGCGGTAATCTGCGTTTAAAAATAAAACTACATATAGGGCCGGATTTTCTCTTTTTTTTAATCAAATTAAAGTAGGTTTCTTTTGAGAGGGGAAGGAATTAATAGTATTGATTTTACGCCTCAATTGCGAGGTAATAGATTAACATTCCACCTCTTTACGTTATTTAGTCTCATCCTACTAACTTTCACTCTTACTATACCAAAAATCAAAATCAGCTCCTCCAAATCCCATTACTCCACACTCCGCTCACATTCATACTATACCTCCCCTCTTACATTTATACTATAACTCACCTCTCACACTCTCCTACCCATCAAACCACACACCCTCCCACCATCACACGCCCTCCCATTCACACAACATCACATTCAAGTCCTCACAATTCCACAATCATCATTTTCATTCATTTTCATTTACTTCATTTTCTAGGTATCAATTTACCACTACTTACGTAGGTTCACATATCAATACTCTCATTAAACCTCAAAACCCCATTTGCCTTCAACACCCCATCTATACCCTCAGGAAGTCTCGGGAACGGATCGTTGATATTGGTGCTCTCCGGCGGCTCAGCCGTCTTATCTGTGACGAGGACGAGGCCTTGGGCTTTAATGGCTTCGACGAGAGCGGGAACCATGTCCTATGAAAACGTTAATATAAAGATACAAAATGTTAGTTTTGCTATGGAGGGACTTACGAGAAGTCTCGAAACACATATCAAGCCCATAAAGTTGTTATCCTGTGCAATTCGTACCGCTTCCTTGATAGACGTCGTTCTCCTTCCACTACTCGATATCGCGGTTGAACCTCCAGCGACCTCGCTCTCGCGACCAAGGTCATTGCACAAGAAAACTGGGTAATTTGGTTGTTTCCAGTTCAAAGCTGTGCAAGCCGTTGGGTTATACGAACTGAAGACGATAGACCTCATGGCATCCGGCGAACGCTCCCTCAGACTTCTGGCATGGTCGAACACAACTGCAAGGATAGCATCTCCGAACGTGTTGATGTTGACGGTTGGACCAAGACGAAGTGATTTCTCTTCTTCCACTGAAGGATACAGGACTTGAAGGTTGACGTGCATACCCTTGGGTAGAAGATCTAGCGCATCTTTCAGGGAGACTGCGGAGCTAGAGAGAATTTGATGAATCTCTTCGATCCTCTCAGCTGGGAGGCTAGGTAACGCCGAGAGATCACCAACTTTCCTCGCTCGGCGGGAGCCAGCACTGATGAACTGCTCGTAAGTCAATCGGCTCACTGGAAACTCGATATCCATGAAATCAATCGTCCACCTTGGCCAAAGCACCGGAACGCCATCGCAGGTATGTTGCACGAAAAGACGAACGTAGTGCCCCGATAAACTCGAACCGGTAATAAACGCACTTGGCCTGTGATCAAACTGACTCGTAGCTTTCCAATAGGTTTCGAAATCGGTAATCTCCAATGGTTTTCCTTGAAATGGCTTGATGACATGAAAATTGAAAGTGATTTGCCCAATCGCCCTAAGCCTTGGGTCGAATAGAGGCAGACAACAACGTCCAGAGCTACTAGATAATGCTCGAAACGTACTAGGCAACGCAACCGTTTTCGCAATGACCTTTGCGCCGTACGTGGGAAAGACATCGAAATCGATAGCAAAGGAATCTAGATTATCAATCTGGAATGAAACAAGCCGGGTATCTTCCTGAAAAGGGAGCAAAATGTTCTTGGGTATCAAATCGGACAGTTTCGAAGAAATGGTAAGACGAGATGCAGGGTATTTGCTATCATGGAAAAATATCATGGGTTGCTCCCCATTTTCCTCGAAACTGATCTGTATAAATGTTTTCGTGTCGAGGAAGTTGTGACCATATCGTCGTAAAGGAATTATGGGAGGTGGGAGCTCAAGTTCAGGAATGCCATCGGCATCGATGATCATTGCAACTGGAGCACTGCTCCCAAATGGGCCGGTATTTGTGCTTTGTGTGGATTGGAGCGAACCACCACGGCTTTCAACAGGAATAGATGATAGCAAACGCATGCACTCTAGGTGGCCTTCCCAAGCTGCATAATACATTGCTGATAAATCTTTCTCATCTAGAATTCTTGTTTTGACCCCTACTTGGAGAAGTGTCTGCATGCAGGGCACATTGCCTTCGCTCGCTGCATGGAATAGCGGAGTCCAAGAGTACAGCTTGTCAATTTGATCAAGATCAGCACCATAATCCTTGAGCAATAGAAGCAGTTGAGGCGTTTGACCAGAGCGTGCGACAAGATGCTGTGGATATAACCCTTCCGCATCGGGTAAAATCGCGGCCCCGTGCTTCAAGAGTAGCTCCACAATTGCAACAGAACCATGTTCGCAGGCCAAGTTCAACGGTACATGATCGGTATCTGATTTCGGATCAATCCTAGCAGATCGTGCCAAAAGCCTTCCTGCACAATCAAGATGACCATGTATGATAGCGTGGATCAGAGGGGTGAAGTTGTCATGGTCGATTAGGTCAATCGTTTCTTGGTCGGCTACACCTCGCTTAGCGGCAGCAAAATAGGGGGTCATGAGGGTGGTTCTACCATTTAGCAAAGCTTCCATCATATCCAGACGACCATGCATGCACGCATAGTGCAATGGTACTCGGCCATATACATCCGTCCGGTTCACTAGCACATTAGCAGATAATCCGGCTTGAAGAACGAACGAACTGCCGTAGATCGCGGCTTGATGCAGGCAGTTTCGTTCATTGATATCATCTTCCGACTGTACATCCACTAGACTTGTATCTAAGAGAAGTTGTAACGATGGCTCGGGTGCTTCGTTGATTGCGGCAAGAAATGTTCTTGTAATTCGTTCTTTTAGTGCCGAATCTCGGGACCCGTTGGGATCTGCCGCAGTCTTCAGGCGTAGTAGAAGATCCTTCAGGGCTTCAAGATTGCCAGAAATGACCGTCTCAAGCAGTAAGGTATCGGCATCACCCTCATCCGTACCCAGCAGATGTTGGCTGCTTACGATGTGCTCCGGATTCCTGTCGAAGCTAACATGATCTCCTTCTGCCCAAGCCCCGAGCTCTTGAAGACTTGTAGTTGCCTGGTCGGACAGCTCGCTGATAACCGTAGCGTTGAAAAAGGGTTGTACCTCGACAGCGCGTGATAGATAGAGTTCCTTAGTTTTAGACTTCGACGTCTTGTCCCACTTTTTCAAAATTTTAGAGAATGCCGTTCCATTGACCTCCACGAATTGCTGGAGCTTGTTTAGGTCATTTCCAAATTGCTGGAATCCTTCTTCTAGGGTTGTGAACTTTGCAGAACGTCTAGAGGTGCTTGCGCCGCGTGATTGGATAACCTTCTTCTTGTCTAAGAGAGTTTTGAGCCGAATTTTAAGCTATTCCACGTCAACCGAAATCCGCAAAGCCGGACTGAAAATACCACGCACCTCTGCCTCTTTTTGTAGATAAAAGGCATTAACTTTCTCTAATTCTCGCTCCTGTGAATTCATCTTAGTGTCGGGCTTCTCGCGGAAGGACTGCCATTGCTGACCAGTTGAAAGAAGAATGTCGCCTTGTTGGCTTGCAGAGAAGCTTGGGAGTCTACAACGCCTGTTTGCCGATGGATGTCATTTTGGGCTAGGAGAGTCGGTGTGGCCGAGAGCTTTTTAATGAGCTAATAGGATGCGAGTATGTTAGCACGTACTTCCCGAAATGTAAAAGGGCCTGTTAGCTGAAGAGACATTGCTTTTTGCGGGAGATTTATGCTGGAGCAACCCGGATCAAGGCTTGGATAAACGGACCTTTTTCAGGGCTTTGTAGTTAACGAAACTGGCAGCATACTCTGGGACTTCGAGCTGCCTCTTCTGGATCTGCTTGCCAAACTTCCTGGAAACACAGTTCCGTTAGTTAAAGCTCGCCGCCGCCGTAACAATGGAGGCTCGGAGCTGCACCCAGCCGCAAAGGGGGGTTTAGACGTACATATTGCCCTGCTAAGACCCGCAGAGCCCTCGAGGGTACCGACGAATGAGCGTGGGGAGTTTGAGGGTGTTATGGGACTTGGAGTAAACAGTGAGCTTAGTCACATGCTCATGGTCGCGGTTGTTGTTGGTTGACTGACTGATCTGGTATGTAGGCAGGCAGGCAGGCAGGCAGGCAGGTAGGCAGCTCTGTTCGGGCGCAGATCAGATGCCTCGAGGGCCGGAATTCGAAGGGGAGAAAGGGTTACAGTGTATGTAGTTCTGAAGGAGAAGAGCTGGCTGAGAACGGGCCTCGGGCTCCGTCAGAGAGAAGAGGGGAATGTGAAGGAAAAGTACAGAGCTGCTGCAACGACAGCGCAGGATGAGCTTGCACGTGCGCCTGGGAGTGAGTGCGGGTGATTGAAGTGAACAGGCCGCTCACGATAATCCGGAAACGGTGCTGTGTGACCTCAACTGCTGTCGCAGCAAGACAGCCCGGAGAAAAGCTTAAACGGGCCTAGTGAGGGGTCAAAAGTCACCAGAAAAGAGGGGACACCAAGAATCCAAGGGATAATTAGTCGCATGGTGCCAATTATCCTTTCGTGATACGACAACTTTGAATTGTTCCAACCCAAACCCGCCTGCAAGGCTGCACTTTTTGGAAAAAACATGGTACAAACGAGCCAGTTAGAATCCTGTATTCCCCACGTGCACAGTCGTTTTTCATCGGATCAACAAGGCTGGAGATAGATAAAAAAGGGGCGGAGTCTCGATAAGAACGATTGGACCGCAGTCAATCTCTATAGATCCACAAGGCTTTCTAACAGGCCTTTTGTTGGGCATCGATACTTGTACTTACACGTAGACCCACAAGGATAATCTAGAGGCTATGGATTTAGATCGCTATTCTTTCCTGCATAGGCTAATATCAGCAGAATACTACATCGGATTTCAAGCTTCTTCCAGAGCTGCCTTGGCCAATGAACTGGGGGCCAAATAAGTCCGAGCTTCTCAACCCCGCGGCGTACTCGAGTAGGTACCGGTACATCAATTTACGTACAGTATCAATAGCTGGGCGTCTTGAAACTTCAAGCTAAGTACTTACTTAGTACCTACTCGTGCTGCCCATAAGTTTGAACTCTTTTTTTTTTTAAAAAAAAGTGTAGACTTACCGTATGAGTAGCATAAGTAGGCACTACCGCACTAATTGGTTTATAAGCCCACCCTCTCCCGCCATACACCTCGTTGTATAGGACATATAAGAAAGAATGGAGATAGGAATGAGAGAGCTAGTGAACTAACGTATTTCCTACCTCTTCCACTTACCTACCTAGGTAGATGGGCAGGTGGACGGTAGGGAAAGGTAAGGAAAGCAACAAGTTAGCAGTTTCCCAAGTACCGGAAGTGAAATATCAACGATCTGCATTGCAGCATTGCGCTCAAACCCAACCACGGGATATCATCAAACTATAAACATAAGTCAAAAGTCCACCATTTCCCAAGTTTCTCTACTTGCCAGCCAACTTCTCGTCTGCAACTTTGTCCTTTGTGCCAACGGTTTCTGCTGGCTCTGGCTTTCGTTTTGGCTCTCCAATGTTCTCAGACATAGCCTCAGCTGCCGCTTTCTTCAATCTTTCGGCATCATCCATCTTGATCTCCTTGCCTCCTACGCGATCCTTGGACTCTTTCTCGTCCTCGCTGTCTCCAAGGCTGAAAGGGTCATTATCGGCTTCGCCTATAGGATTGGGATCCACTGATGACAACGGTTGCCATTTGCTCTGTTTGCCAGCGTTTGCGGGCATGAAATTTTCTTTGGTAGCACCCATTTTTGGCGAAGTACGGTAAATATCCATATCCTCAATTGGTCTATTCTGGAAAGAGACATGGCGAGAGTCTGCTGATTTTGGTGCCGGTGGAGTAGGTTTGAACAGATCAGGATTTGCCAATGGTCTAGTTGAACGACGAGCTGCACCTATAATTGTATTAGACATATTCTCATTAGTCCGCTGTGAATCCCACTTACTGCCATCTTCGTTGAGTTGAATTCCAGCAAAATCGTCACCCAGGACATGAGGATCAGCGTCATAACGATTATAATCCCCACTTCTCCGTCCATCACCACTTCGACGAGTCCTATAAGGAGGGTTGTTCCCAGCGTTGTAGTTTGGCTGACTTGAGGATCCGTGTTCCTCGTCATTATCGCCATCGATTTTCTTCTTTAAGTTGGTAATCCATGAATTGACCGTATTTTGGGTTTCGAGGAAACCCTTCTTCAGATTCTCCTTGATGATTGGGAGGTCATCGTCCAGAAAGCTACGCTCTTCTTCGTGCAGCTCGTTTGGTTTTAATCCAGTTTGTTGCCTTCCACCACGCGGGTCACCTCTGCTACTCATACGAGGTCCATAGTCACTTGCACCTCCATAATGTTCTGCCAGTTGTCGCGCATATTGCTCGTCGGCCTCAAGTTGGGTTAGAGGGGTAGATCCGCCGCGGGGGGCTGCTGGTCGAGGAGGTTGAGGCGGAGGTACCTCTTCCTGAATGACGGCATCCGGGTCCGTCATTTCTTTACAACGTAAGTATGATTTTACAAGAGTCTACATAGAAATATTTACCTAGAAGAGCATTGAAAGCAGGCTCAACACGGCCACCGCTAGCTCTCAAGACAGCTTTAATAACGGCAGCATCAATGCTTGGGAAGGCTTCCTTCAAGGTATTTTCGGCTTGCTCTTGAGCACTAACAGGCCGCGGTGGCATGGGAGGAGCGTCCTCCTCGACAGTTGCGGGTTTGGGCACTTTTGAGGCTGCTGGCGCATCATGGTTGGGAATAGTACCGGACTCCTGAACATCGTCGTCGTCGTCCATGTCGAAAGGTGTTATGGTCGTCGGGGATTCAGGTGCATATGTGGGACTATGGAGCTAGAAAGGCAGGTGTGCATCAGTAGAAGTCCTAAGAGTTCGTCGCCGGGCACTAGTAGTGCATGAAGCGCAATATCGAAGGTTGTGTCAAACTTACTGGGTTGTCGGTGGATTTCGCAGGTGCTGACATGTTTGTGTGTTTCTGGATTCGGAAATCCAAATATCGAAGGGGTTCAAGATCAGTTCGAGAGAAGGAGTATCTATCAGATCAAATGGTGTTCGTGGGAAGCCTAATATTTGACAGTTGAGCTACGTAGCAAGCACGAGACGTGAATGGAGCTTGACTGTGACGAACGCAAACGCCACTCGGTTATAGTTGTGTTTTGGGACCAGTTTTTGCTAAACTCATTTTTACTCATCACCCACCCAAGAATAATAAATCCCGCCACCGGTTTCGTTCACGATAAGCTCCACCCCCCCATAATAGAGCATACACCACTAAAGCACTAGTAATTATATATTAAACTAAGAATATTCCACTAATAGATTTTTTCTAAGATCTATGATTTTTAAAATAACCTTTAAATTAACCTATTAAAAATATAATTTAAATAATATTAAACTTTTTTATAATTATTATATAAACTTTAAACCTTCTTATATTATTAAATATAATTATTAAATTCTTTAAATTTACTTATCTTAAAAATCGTATTTTTAATACTTATTATATTAATTATAATTATATTATAACTTTAAATTAATTTAATCTTATTTATAAGAATTATAGAAATTCGTTTTAATTCTTTTTTAATTCTAATTCGAAAATAATTCTTTGATTTACTTTATTTCTTAAGATTTAATTAAAAGATTTAAATATTAATATTATAAAACTTAAATTTAATTCTTATATAAGTTTAATTAATATATTTTTAAAATATTCGCCTATTAATACTATTTAAATAAAGCATAAAAAGAAAAAAAAGAAAATATTAAATGAGATTTTAATATTTTATATCTAAATAGATAAAGCCTCTAAAAACCGTATAATTATTATTATATATAATATTATATCGATTATATTAAAAAAAACATTAAAATATAATTAAAATACTTTAAATAATATATTATAAAAAGCTTAATATAATATATATCTTTATATTATTGAAAATATAAAAGATAATAATAATTAAACTTATAAAAACCTTTTAATTATTAATTAAAAATTAGAGATTAATAAGATTATTAGAAATTAATTTCTATTTATATAAAAGATAATTATTATTTATTAGAAATAAATAACCTTTTATAATAATAGAAAAAAAGGAATAATAATCTATTTATAAACTAATCTAATTTTTATAAAACTATTTTTAATTCCTTTTATAAAAAGATTTATAAAAAAGAATAAAACTATTATTAAATAATTTTAATCTAAAATAATATTAAATTTATATTTCTTTAAAAGAAAAAGAAAATATAATTTTTAAACTTTTTAAAAAGGAATTTTATAATTAGAAATATTATATATATTTTAGTTTATATTTATTTAAATCTTAATTTAATATCTATAAATACTTTTAATAAAATTATTATATTCGAAAATAATTATAATTATTTAATATTATATAATATATAAGAAAATAATCTAATATAAAATAATAAAATATACTTTAAAAACGAAAATAATAATAATAAAAATAAAAATAATAAAATAAAAAATAAATCTATTATTAAAAAAGAATCTATTAATATAATTTAATTAAATATTTTCTCTTTATTAAAAATTTCTTTTATAATTATTAATAATTTTAATAAAAATAAATTTCTAAATTTAAAAATTTTTTCTATTATAATTTATAAATTAAAAAAGATTTTAATAATTTATTTATAATATAAATATAAGTTTTTTATTAATAATTAATAAAAAAGTTAATATTTAATCTTTTATTAATGAATAATTAAAAATAAATTAAGTTTTAAAACCGAATAAAGAATAAAATTAATAAAAAAAATAAAAAATAAAAAAGAATAAAAAAAGTATAAGATAATAATAAGAAAAAAAAAGCGAAAAAAATAGAAAAATAAAAGGAATAAATAAAGTAAAAAAAAGTAAAAATAAGAATAAGAAAATTAAGCCTATTAAATCTATTTCTAAGAAAAGTAAATAATTTAATTATTAAACTTATATTTATAAGAATAAGAAAGTTTTTAAGATAAATAAAAACCTTTTAAAAATAAAAAAATAAAAGTTTTTTTAATTTTAAATAATTTATTATTAATATTTTATAATAAATAATCATTTATTAAATATATCTTTAATAAATATTCTATTAAAAATTTAGAATTAATTAAATTAAATTAAATCTTTAAAATTATATTATATATATTTATTTATTTAAAAACTAATTTATATATAAATATATATTATTTATCTAAATAAGATCGAAAAACGTATATTTATATATAAGTTAATTTTTATTCTTAAAAAATAATAAAATTTAATTTTATTATTAACAATTATTAAATATAATATAAGAGATTTATATAATAAAATTAAGAAAATAATATTTTAATTATTATTTTGTTTATATATTCGTAAGCTTATATATTTATTTTATAAATACCCTTTTATTTATAACTTTTTTAATTTTATTTATTTTATTTTCTATTAAAATTTCTATTTAATAATTTAGAAATTTCTTATTAAATAATAAAAGAAAGAAAATTAAAATATCTTTTACTTTTATTATAATAAATTAAATAAATAAAAAAATAATAAAAAATAATTTTATTAAAATGAATAAATTAATAAATAAAAGAGTATATAAAATATATATAAAATTTTAGATTTAAATAATATTTAAAATATATTAAAGATTAATATATAAATAATATATAAATATTTAAATATATTATCCTAAACTTTTAATATATTAAACTTTAAATAAAAGAAAATATAACTCTAAAATTAATAATTTAAAAATTTAAAACTTTAAAATATAAAGTTCAAATCTTATATTTAAAAGCTTATAATTTTAAAGCATAAAATTTAAATCTTATATTATTCGTATATATTCTATAAATTAAACTATTATTTAAATAATTAATGAAAAATTTTAATCTCTATTAATTAAATGTTTTTATTTTATATTATATTTTAAATAAAAATATTAGATATTATTAATAAAATTATTAGTTTTATATATTCCTATTATAATTATAAATATAATTTGTTTATTATATATAAAAAATTTAATATTAATAATTTATTATATATATAAATAAAAGGCTAAATAAATATATTAAACTCTCGAATTAATATATTTATTTATT
The DNA here is from genome assembly GCA_003988905.1 of Hymenotorrendiella dingleyae. NCBI lineage: Eukaryota > Fungi > Ascomycota > Leotiomycetes > Helotiales > Helotiaceae > Hymenotorrendiella > Hymenotorrendiella dingleyae. Next base: position 24,056 of record QYAP01000432.1, read on the forward strand.
AATATAATAGATTAATTTAAATTTAATACTTTATTAATCTAATATTCTATTTAATCTATTAATTAAAAGTTATAAATATTTATAATATATTTATAATTATTTATATCTATTATTTAATACTAATAATAATATTAATATTAATATTAATAATTAAAATAATATAAAATTATTATTTATAAATATTTTAATATTATAAAAAAGAGAAAATTATTTTTTAAAAAGAAAAGAATAATATTAAGATTTAAAATAAATAATTTTAATATTTTAAGGATAATTATAATAAATTTAAATAAAAGGTAAATAAATCGAATTAATAATAAAATATTATTAATATTAAATAAATTAAAATATTTAAATAAAAAATAAAAAAATAAAGATCTTAAAAATAAAAATAAAAAATATCTTAAATTAATATATTAAGCGAACAAATAATATTATATAAAATTATTAAATAAATGTTTTAATTAAATTAATTTTATAAGATAACCTAATTATATATTAATTATTTTTATTAATAAAAAGTAATATAACTTAAATATAAATAATTTATAATTAAAATTCCGATTTCGAAATTAAAAAATAAATTTAAATTATATAATTTTAATAAAATTTAAAAAGATTTAAAGATATAAATATTATAATAATAAAAAAATAAGAATAAAAAGATTAAAAAATACTTTATTAAATAATAAAAAATATATATTTTAAAATATTAATTATATAATTATAATTTATAATAATTTAATATTAAATATTATTAATAATCTATTATAAATATAAGTTTAAAACTTTTATTTTAAAATGTTATTTTATATTAATTATATAATATAATACCTTTATTAGAAACCTAATAATTAGATTATTTTAATAAATATTATATTCTTCTCTTATATTTTAAGGATTTCCTTCCTTTATTTTTTATTTTTTTTATTTCTATTATAATATTATATTTAAAATCTTTTATTTATTTTAATATAATAAATAAATACTTTTAGTATATTTAAAAATAAAATTATTAATAGATTTAATAATTCTTAAAAAAATATTAAATTCTAAGAAAATATTAGATTTTAAAATAAATATTTCTCTATTATTTATATATAAATAATAGAAATTATATAATCTTTCCTTCTATTACCCGTATATAAATAATAGAAATTATGTAACCCCTCTATTACTTATATATAAATCTCTTAATTATATATATTTAAAATATTTATTATTTCTTAATATTTTATTCTAAGAATATAATTAAATTATATTTATAAACTTATCTTAAAATAATATAACTAATTTATTTTATATTACTTTTTTATATATTTTAATAATAATATATAATTATTATATTAAAAATTATAGAATTTATTTATAATTTTAATTATAAACTTATTTAATAAAATTATTTAATTCTTTATTTTTTATAATTCCTTCTTTATATTTATGATTTCTTTTATTATAATTATATCTTTATTCTTTAATTATTATAATATAATTCTTTTATTTAAATAATATTTATAATAATTTATATAAATAAATAAAACTCATTTTAATACTTATATCGAATTTAAATAAAGAATAACCTTATATTAAAATAAAATATTAAATCTTTTTACCTTATATTATTTTTATTTTTATTATTATTTCTATTTATATTAATCTTATAATAAAGATTATTAAAAGATTATTAATTAAATACGAAATTAAATATTATAAAAAAAAAATTATAAAGAATATTAAATAGTTTAGAAATATTTAAATTATTTTAATATATAAATGGAAATATGAAATATTTATATTTTATAAATATTATAAAATAAATTATAATATCTTTCTAATATATATAATTTTAAAAGAATATTTTCGGAATACTTATTATAATTATTAAATAAATAATAAAACTAAATGATATATATATTATAATAAATCTCTTTATTATAACTTATAATTTCTTTCTAGAATAAATTCTTATTATAATAATATTATTTATATAAATAAAATAGAATAATTCTTTTATTTAATTTATTAAATTATTTTTTAAATCTTCTTTTAAATTAATTATTAAATCTATAAATAAAATTTCTCTTTTTTCGTTTCTAATTAAATATATATTATTAGAAAATAATTTTAAGATTATATAAAGATTTAAAGAAAGATTAAATAAAAATAGAGATTCCGGAAATATTAATAATAATATTATTAAATTATTATTATTTAAAGAAATAAATAAAAATAGTTTTATTTTAATTATTAATATATTTAATAACTTTATATTAAATAATAAGAAATTAATAAATTAATTTTAAGAATCTTTTAATTATTATATAAAAATAAAATAAGTTTTAAATAACTTTATATTTCTAATTAATAATATTAATTCTTTTAATTAAAGAAATATAAAAGCTATAAAAAATTTAAATTATTTATTATATTAAAAAATAATCTGAAAACTTTATAATATTTTAATTATTTTAAAGATTATAAAATATTAAATTAAGGAAAATAAAATATTTATTAATAATTTAAATAAGAATTTTAATAGGTTTAATAGAAATCTAATTAAAAAAATAAAGGATATTTAAAATTAATAAAACTTTTCTTTTTTTATAAAATTAAATTAATTTAAAATTATAAATATTTTTTATTTTTATTCTTTATAAACTTTTCATAATTAAATATATTCTTATTTTTAAAAATATTTAAATCATTTATATTTAAATATTTTATATATTTTATATAATCTAATATAATCTATTTAATACCATAATTAAAAAAATTAATATTATAATATTATAAATTATAATAATATTCCTTTAATTCTTCATTATTAGCTTTTATAATTATTAATTTAATAATCTTTTTTAAATTAATTAAAGTTTTTAAAAAATAAAATATATTTAAATTTAAATTATAAAATATATATAAATAAACTCGAAACCTTATATATATCTTTTAATATAAATATTTCTTAATTAATTTTATCTTCTTTAAAATCTTAGAATTATAATCTATATTAATATAAAAATCTTTATAAATTCGAATTATTTTAATAAATAAATATAAATTAATATTTATATTTATAATTAAATCTTTCAATTATTAAAAAATAGGGTTTTAAAATTCTAAATATTAATTAAATCCTTTTAGATATTTATAAGGAAATTAAAATTTATTTATTAGAAAATAATATATTCTTTTAATTTATTTATAAATTAAATAATTATTCTATATTAATATAAAACTTATAATCTATTCTTAAATTATAAATATATAAATAAATAATAAAATAATCTAGTTTAAAAGGATTTATATCTATTCATAATTATAAATAAACGCTTTAAAATTTTTTTTAAATTTATTTAAAAAACTCTTAATTAAATTTCTCTATTATTATTCGATTCGAATATTATAAAAGGATTTTCTTTAAAAGAAATATTTATAAAATAATAAAAGAAAGTTTTTATTAATTTAAGCTTAAATATAATTTAAAAGAATATATATTTAAATAAGAAAAAGGGTTTTTATATTTATATTAATTTATATAAAAATATAAACTTTTTTTTATTTATAAATCAGAATAATATATTATTTTAAAATATTAATAATTATTTTATTATCGATTTTATAATATATTAAAAGAATATTCCTTATATAATTATTAATAAAAGTATAAATATAAAACTTTTAAGATTTTAATTTATTATAATTATTATAAAATTAAAAATATCTTAAATTAATTAAATTTATTTAAACTCTTTTATTTATATTAATATTTAAATAATTATTAACCCTTTTAAGGTTTATTTTCTTTAAAAATATATTATAATAATTCTTAGAAATAAAAATTCTTTTTTTTTATAATTTAATAAATATAAATTATTTCTTATAATTAATCCTTTTATATTCTTTAAAGATTTCGATAATTATATCTTTCTTTTTAATTTATTTCTTTTTAAAGATTTCTTTAATTCCTTAATAAAAAAAACCTTTTTAATATCGAATTTTCTTAAATATTATATTTATTAAAAGTTTTATAAAAAGATTAAATTTTATATTAATTATATAAAAAAGCTTATTATATCTAATATTCTAATATTAATTAAATTATAAGAATTTAAAGAATTTAAAATCTTTATTAGTTTTATATTTAATATTTAAATTATAATTCTTTTTAATCTATTATTAAAAAGATTATATAATAATAAGGATATCTAATTCTTTAATTATATTTTCTAATATATATTCTTTTATAAAAAATTAATAAATATAATTAATATATAATTCGAAACGGAATTTTAAATCTCCTTTTAATATAATAAAAGATAATAATAATATAAAAAATTTAATAGAATTAAAGATTAAAGAAATAAAATATAAAAGTTTTTATATTAGAAATAATCTTAAAAAATAAAATTTAAAAGTTTTTATATTAAAAATAATCTTATTATATAATATATTAAAAATATTTTCTTAGTTCGAATTAATTTTCGAGTTAATTAATACGCTATTATATTTACTAATAAATTTAGTGGGGGGCCGATAGCGGCGCGATGTAATAAAGAATGTAGGAATATCCGGATTTTGAGTTTAGTAAAAAATGATCCCAAAATACAACTATACTCGGTGGCTTTGCCTGCGGAGATTCTCCGTTCCGCGGTTTGGCCGCTCGGGTCAGTCGCGTCGACCAGGAGCTCCTTCCCGTCGGACCTTCGAGCCTCAATCCTCAATTTGTGCACACAGTAAAGTACAAAGGTTCAATTCTCACGATGCCACTTATTGATCCCGTCACAATGGCGACCACAAAGCCACCTCAAGACGCCCCAGCAGCAAAGACCTCGGTGCCAATCGAACTTCTTCCTACAGACCTCGCGCGCATCGTCTCTCAAGCCCATCCTGCCCTCCTACTTGCGGCATATTATATACGATTTCCAGCTTTTGTAGCAGACCCAGTTCCAACACTGTTCAGCTCGTTATTACCTTTGGCTGTGATTCAGATAGCCTACGCAATTATATGCCTACCACCAACAGGTTCGAGCATGAAGCCTGCAAAAAAAGCAAAGACGGGTGCTGGCAAGAAGGTTGCTGATGCGCCTACAGCGAGGCCTCTGGTAAGCTTTGAAATACCCTCAACCGTTAGTCAATTAACTAATTACCTATTGTAGACTGCTTTTTTCGCCATTCTCCTCTCCGCAGTAGCCGTTCCAATCCTGGCGGCACTGCAAGTCCTGTTTGGGGCTCCAGTTACTACGCATATCCCCCATACACTCCTCAGCTCGGCACATCTTGCATTGCTCGCCATATTTCCTTTGGTTTATGTCCATGGCTCTGATGGAAATAAGTGGAGGGAAATAGCTTCATTCTACAGCCCTGTTGATGAGATATTTGGGGGGGCGGTTGGCTGTTTCCTGGGAGCGTGGCTAGGTGCTGTTCCCATTCCACTAGACTGGGACCGGGAATGGCAAAAGTGGCCCGTCACCATTGTAACAGGTGCTTACGCTGGTTATCTGGTTGGCAAATCAGCTGGTGGTTGGCTTCTGAAGGGAAAGAGGATCGAATTTGATTGAACGGATGCGTTGTGGCACCTAGTAATGCTCTATATTTCTGTTTTTGCCAAGGATCATTTTCGTATGGCTCTGTGTTGATTTTCTGCTTTCTTGCCGCGTACTACTTTTACAATTTTCCTTTGCTATAAAACTCAACCTCTGATAAATCGCATCGAGGGCGTGCAAGTTTACATCATCCTTGATTTCATTTTCATGTTCGGCACATCGACGGGAAGGTTATCCTCCAATTCTCTGCTATCGTAACCAAAGCTTCTAAGTTACGGCTTTTCTTGTAGGGCGATTTCTCTCATGTAGCACATCGTTTCGTTGTTATTTGAGAAAAGTTGTAAAAATTGAAGACGAGTTATTTGAGTTTTGGCTCTGAACCCCCTCAATGGATGACGAACAATACTCGTTTTTTCCACCGCACCGTCTCCTAATGTCCTTCATTGCCATCATATTCTTGGGTGTCTGGGTACACATCAAAAGAGAGGCAAGCAACACCCCCCCTTGACCCAATCCCGCAAATTTTTCTTATCTACAAGTAAAACCTCGTTTCTTTCCCAGTATCCCATCCAGCCTGGTTTTGATGGGTCTCTCCATCCCCTCAGGGTCATGGTTTCATTGAACCGCCCCATCGTGTAATCAGCGATCGCTCGAGTCGACTGAATAATCGCCGGTGGTTGCCACCCCCTAGCCATTGGAGCTACTTCCCTGAGCCCCCGTTTCGTCTGCAATATTGGCTGTGTTCTCTTATCGCTTCTGGCGAAATGGTGAAAGTGGTCGAATAGCTCGATGAAACCTTCGGGATAGTCAAAGTATTTATCCAGGCCTATCGTAACAAGATTCTCTTCCAGGGCAAACAAGATGAATGGTTGAAGGAGGGGAAGAAGAGCCATTTTGTAGAGGACTATGGGCCAGGCTAGTCCCTTTTTAGTATTTGCTAGGCCGTAAAAACTGTAAGTGTGATATACGGGCCACCCGAAAAGCACTACTTTCCAAATGTTCCCGGCCTTGTCGATCTTTCCGTTCGTATAAGCTTTATATCGATCGAGAATGAGATCCGTCAGATTTGCGATATCTTTTTGTAAGCGGATGGCGTGGATCTCAATCAAGAAAGGATAAATATCCATGGCAAAGGGGACCTTGAAAGTTACGTCTTTCAGCTGGCGCAATTGTTCTTTGGCAATCGTGGGCCATGTTATCAGATCCTGATAACGGTAGCGCCGCGGGTAGTCGTTCCTCGCCCTGATGGAGCACTGGACTTTGTTCTCGCCATACAAGACAGCAGCAGCCTCTTGATAAACCTTTGCACTGTTACTCACCTGCGCGCCTCGAGCTGTGGCGGGGCTTCGCTTTGATACGCGGATGTGGTGGGAATACTTGAGAGCAACTTACGGTTTTGCTTGTGCGAAGGATCGCCGCCTTGATCCCGCGGTTGGTAGAGGTTTGCATGACGAATAGTCTGTTGGTGGGAAGGTATTCGTGTTCGGGGTAGACAAGGCTAAAAGGGTGTGGCCGGACGAGGATATGCCTGTAAATGCCCACTCTGGTATTGTTGTCAGTACCCATCGCTGGAAGATTTTGGGGCTTGAGGTTTTCTTGAGTATACTGCTGCAGTGTCTACGAAGAGATGACTTGGTGTGTATGAGAAGATAAGAGGGTGGAAGTCCATGCTGAAATATTTGGCGGGATCGAAAGTATTTGATAGCATGGCAAAATGCGATGTCGCACCAAACCAGAACGAAGTAAAGGCCACTTCTCTCATCTCGCTCGTAGATCAGATAATATTTGGAACACATACCTAATCTCAGCCGGTAAATCCATGAGCCGGAATGGCTCTTCCATGCTGTCATGTCCTCGAATTCTCTGCTGACTCGGTCTGTTCGATCCCAACAAAATGCCTTCTTCGTTGGTGTTCGTAGGTAGGCTGTGGAAATCGGCGTTTTTCTTGCCTGTGTTATTGGGGGGGACTGACATTTTCGCAGTTTGGAGGGTGGGTGTCTGATTACAAATTTGTTCTTCGTTTGATGGACGGGAAAGTGGTTGAATTTGGAGGCAGAGGGTGGTTGGAAAGATCAGAGACGATGTAGAATTTTGGTCTCCGGAGAGGTTTCTTTTATAGTAGGTTTTTTGTATGAGGTGTCTAGGAGGAAGATTCTTTTTATCTGGGACATTCTAATGAACTAAAGCTAACTTTGTTACACTACCGCAGGTACAAGGGAATACGGTGCAGGTCAATGTCTGGGCACATCCTCAAAAGTACCATGGTATTCCATGCTACCAACCATATGGAATTCTCAATAGTACAGTACCAACCTTCAAAGATCAATGGTAATTCTATGAATACCATTGCCCGTCATTGATTCAGGTACCAGGAGTGAATACGATTGGGGCATTTGGAGTCAAGGTGAATATGCCTCCTCTCACTTTTGCTTTGCGTTTTTGAAAATACAAACTCTTGGAGAATGTCACCTTGACTCTTTCGCTAAACGGTAGCATATAGTTTATAATTCAACTTGAAGGAATTGAGTTTTATGTTTGGAAGTACAAATGCTGACTTATTCTTCTAGGATCCATATATTTCTGGGACGTTGTATAATGCTTAAGTGTCAAAGTGTTATGATATGCAAGACAACGGTTTTCAAGAACAAAGATTTTTTTCTTGATGGAGTGGTGTGATAACCAAACGCTTCTGTTGGTATCACAGGTATAGACTACGTATGTAGGTTCAGTTGGTGGTTGTGAAATGAGATGTGTTATTGCTAGCTAGGTAGGAATGAGAGTATATATGCTTGTACGCTAGATACGTGATAGGCTGACTAGCTAGCTACAGGTGGTGTTCCAACAGCTTCGTTTCCAACAACATATGGTGCACAAAGAAGTCATGTAGAGGTAAGCAGAATCAATAGTTCTCGGGTTTTCCACCACCTGTCGTCATAGTCTATTTCCTATACCGATCATAGTAAGAGACTGCTGCTTAGATTGCGGCACATCCCTCTTGATACCGTCGCGTCTTCATTTAAAATCACCACTCATCTCTCAAACCATTGAAAGAGAATAAAGTGCAAAGTGAATGCGACTCAACTAGCAACGGAATTATATTCGGATTGTGCTTAGAATCAAATATCTATCAAGATCTCTTCCTTTGGATGCCCCGAGTAAAGGAGCACTCTTACTAACTCCGCGCCTCAGAAGAGAGGTAAACAGCAACCCCCCTTGACCCAGTACCGTGTGTTCTTATCCATAACTAACACCTCGTTCCTCTGCCAGTGGCCCATCCAACCTGGTTTTGATGGGTCTCTCCATCCTTTCTTGGCAGTGCTCTCGGAAAACTCCCTTATCCGGCGCTCATTGAGTGGTTCGAGTTCCCATGGGCGATACCGTACATCCACTGACTCTTCCCAGATGCTCAAGTTCCCTTCTCTGGCGGCATTTGTTTTGTCGAGTTCTATTAATGGGAGCTTATCTTTCTTCATGAAATATCGAAAGTGACGAAATAGGTCTACGAAACCCTCCGGGAGTCTTCTCCAACATTTGTATCTCCCACCTTTCCAACTCAGGGTAACAAGTCCCTCTTCTATGGCAAACAGAATAGGTGGTTGGAGGAGGGGTAGCATAATCATCCTCAAGAGGTCAGTGGGCCAGTTACATCTGACACTTGCGTAACTCCGGTTCCTGACCCCTATGAGTTCAACTTTCCAGACCTTCCCAGCCTTATCAACCTTCCCCTCAGCATACCCGTTGTACCGATCGATTATGAAATTCGCGGAGTGCGCAAGTTCCTCTTGGAAACGGACGGCTTCCTTAATCGTCTCGTCGAGATATATCGAGTCGGAGATATAATAGAAGAGGAGCGTTGAGCTAAACCAAACGTTGAAGCATACATTTTTCAACTGGAGAATTATCTCTTTGCGCACTTGGGGCCATGGACCCGCCCTCTTATGATACGCACCACGGTCACCCCTGGTGCCCGAGGGAGAGTATCCTTCAATATCACAGTAAACCTCATTATTCGCGTATAGGATGGGGGAAGCTTCTTGATGAATCTTTGCACTGTCAGTTAACTCGGCTTCGCTACATTACAACAGATGGTGCGGAAGATTGGGGGGAGAACTAACGTTTTTGCAGGTGCGAAGGATTGCAGTACTCTTGCATTGGTCCCGGTTGTAGAACCATAAGGGATCGATGGGGATATATGGCCACGTCCAAAACCAGATTTTAATCGGGTGAGTCCAACTTAGGCTGCGCTTGTAGATGTCTACTCTATGCTCAAAGTCAGTAACCATCTACTTCAGGGATTTTGAGAGCTGAGCGTGTCAAGTTAACGTCGAACTGAACACTTTCCTCTCCCGTCACTTGCGTCTCGCAAAACAATGAACTACACATTCAAAACTTTTACATCAACACATACCTGATCTCAGCCGGTAAATCCATAAACCTGAACGGCCTTTTGAGCAGCTGGCCATCATGTCTAGGTTCGGTACTATCATGGGTACTCTCCTCATCACCACGCTGTTCCGCATCTTCTTCGCTCGGTATCTCTGCTGCGATGTCCCTTGTTTCTGTGGCGTTGATTTCTTCATCGCTTTCATATCTTTCACTGGTGCTACCGTCGACGTTGGATGAGTCTGCCATTTTGGTGTTTGGTTGTTGGCTGTGGGTTGATGGGCGGCGGAGGGAAGGAGATTTTCGTGCCAGAGAGAGGATAAAGAAGCAGAAACACACTCCCAATTGCACGGACCGCCGGCCCCATTATAGCCATCCCCTTTGGTCAGAATTCCCTCTTTGGGACGTGTGCACGGGTCACATTTTTGTGACTTTCTATTGTTAATCTTTGTTAGTAATAGCTATAGCTATAGTAACTGTTATAGTAATAGGGGGAAAGAGAATTGAAGAAGGAGAAGAGGAGAGGAGAAGGAGTGATTCCTACTACCTTGTACTCTCTTTTAGCGTAGATTCCTTAAAAATTAGATTTATGTGTAAATTAGGTATTCTTTTTTGGTTAGTTTTGATGCCTCTTCTTTTAAACTACTTCTCTTCTATCTGTATGTTCTCTCTTCTAGTTCTTATCTACCTTCGCTCTTTTCACGATGATTCCTTTCCGACGTTCATTGCTTTCTTCGGCTTTGACGTTATAAAAGGAGGTTATCCCTACTTTTAGGTGGTGAAGGTGGCGAAACACTTCTAAGTTCCAAGTTCTATTGAATCTAACTTCTCTTATGATCGTCGTTGAAGTACGTGTATTTCACTTTTAAGTGAGTATATAAACGCTGAATGCCTAGCTCCTCAGAGTGCTGTAAACCTTATTCATTCTCTTTTGGCGTGTACTTGGGAATAGTCTTAATTCTGGGCGGCGGTGGTGAGGTTGTTTATGTAGTACTTTGTGTGATATAAATGTGGAGCTCCCCAGAGCCAGCTCCCGCTAGTTGGAAGAATGAAAAGAAACGCAAAATATTAGAGACAGAGGAGCAGGGGTTCTTTTATTTACATTTAAACGCATATGAGGTGAAGCTTCTTTCAAGTTCTAGCTCTACCCAATTCCTTCTAGTACAATCCAAACCATCACAAACATGTCAGGGATTAAGAAGAGAGTTCCTGAAATTGACTACGAATTCCAAAGGAGGTCTAAGGATGGAAGACAATTTAAGTTGCAGAGTCCACTTCAGTATTACCTACTTTCCTTTCCTTTCTTTTCCACAAAACCCATCAAACTCCGTCTACTCCATCTCAACTCCATAAGCTTCCATCTCCGCTAATATATTCTCTCATCTGGATTAGTTTCAATCACAGTAACCCCTGACTTTTACTTGCAACTACCGTATTAATTGGTTTAGAGCGCCACCCCTTTTCGTTTTTGGTCTTATTATGCCAGACCATTGAAGAGAATTGAGGTTAATAGGAGAGTTTCTCCCGTAAACGAACACTCTCCCGTTTTCGGGGCCTCTATCATTTTAACCTCTATTCTCTCAGATATCGCGGCATAATAAGGTCAAAAACGGGAGAGGGGGGGCGCTCTAAAAACCTACCATGGGATAGTTGGATTCAATGGATTGCTATATTAGTAAGAAAACCGCAATCTTTGAGAGGATATATATTTAAGTAATACAAGAATACAATACCTCATCCTCTTAGAATCATCACACTTAGCTACACCTCCACGCCTTTGCTCAACCAAACTCTCCATCCCTCCAAATCTTCTCTAACTCAACTTAACCATCCAAACCCCCAACATATTCCTCGACCTCTCAAAGCCTTTTCACAGCTTACCACCGCTCAGAACGCTAAACCTCTCCTGGCAATGGTCGGAAGTTAAATCACGCCTCAGACTCTACTTTCAATTTTCCAACCCCCCCTTCCTCCTCCTTATAACCCCCCCAAAACAAACAACTACTCTTACTCATTTCACCCATCCCCTCGACACAAGAAACAAATACCCAATCCACCACTCCATTCAACGATAAAAACGGGAAAAGGGGGAAGCGAGATTTCATCGCAGGGTCAATTAACTATACAAGCGATCGATTTCGTTGAACTTCGCGACGCGTATCCAGATCATGTAAAAGCAACTCTTCAATATAAAGAAACCCCCCCAAAGATGCATGCATACTTTAGCTTGCCTTCAAAATTTGACCAAGTCCTATTCTCCCCAGCTTACCCGGGGATGGCAATTCTCACAACTGGGTTACCCTGCGATCATCTTAGGAAATAGAAATCGCAAAATAAATTAATTATATAAGCGATTAATTTCGCTAAGAACTTCGCGACAAATATATAAAAGTATGACCCAAAGATATTTACCCTACGAGGCTACGAGCCCTTTTTAAATTTAGTCGAGAATCTTACTATTCTCACCAGCTTACCCAGGGATGGCTATTCTCACAACTGGGTTACCCGGTTATGAGAGATTTGAATAAGGGGACGATTCGTACCGGGCAAAGGTAACTGGAGAAAACGAAAGGAAAGAAAAAAAAATGGAGGGAGGTCAATGTCTTATAGTTAGGTGCCAGCTAGGTGTATTAAGCATAAAAGCCCCGATATCACGAAAGTTCATACGTGAAAACCACCGATTCCGATTCTATATGCAATGTACTAAACATACACCTACATAGCAAATACCAGACACCCCCCACTCCTCCACCCAACTCCCCCATCCTAAAAAGCAAAAACAAAAAATTCATAACCAGGGGTATAATGCCAACAACCTCCATCAATCATCACTATCATAATCCAGTCCCCCATCCCCACCACCCTGTCCCTCCCCATCATGGAACCAACCTCCGAAATCCAACTTCATCAAAAGCCGGTCTACCCTCCCCACCTTCCTCACCTTATAGCCCCCCACATCCTCCAAATCCACCTCCGTATACCCATCATCCCACCCCTCCTTGGCACCCTCTACATCCCGCAAGCATCTGACCAAGTCCTGAATAGCCTTCTTGACGCGGCCGCTAACAACCAGGAGTTGATTCCGGACATCCGCTTCCTCTTTATGAAAATCGGAAAATGCATCGACGACACCTTCATCGGCTTCGAGGTCAAGGGATTGCCAGATGTTATGGACGCGGTGGATGAGCGCGACGAGATGGTCAACTTGTTGTAGGAGATGAAATAGAGGATCCGTGAAACCTGGCGTTGTGAGGAGAATGCTGGATGCGAGGGCCGCGAGGTATTTCCTATGAGCGTCGGCGAGTGATTGAGGATCGTGAGTTTGGCTGATTCCCGTAACTGGGACTGATTCCCGCCCGGCTTGCATCCAGATATCATCGTCGTCGTCATCGCTCTCCTCTTGTAGTTTTGGGGCATCGGCTGATGGACTTTCACCAGTGAGCCATTCTTTGAACCCCGACCAGGTCCCTTCCACAATTTCACCTTGCAAGTACGCTTCAGTCTCTCCTAAAAAGAAAACTGCAGCGCTACTCGTAGCCCAAACACTTCTCATAGCTTCGGCTCTCTCTTTGCCTCGTTTCCGGATGGTAAGCACTTTGTTTCGGCCAGCTTTAGAGCTACCATAGGGTGGTCCTGGCGGCGCTGGATGGTCACGGCGTAGGGAGGTAATTTTCCATAAATCAGTCAAGCGAAGATGTGCCCGATGAATTGATAATAGGTAGGCGTTTATGCTAGAGTAAATTTGTAGATCCGAAGGGGTCAGAAAAAGGTCGAGGGGTGAAGGAATGTGCATGCTCAGTGCGACTGGCACCGAAAGCAAAAGATTCTTAAACGGTGTTGTGGCGATCTTGAGTGGCTGTGAGGGGTTGGAGTTGTGCTTCGCCGGCGTTGCTGCCGTGGTCTTGGAGATATTTAGTTGTATGAGATCCCTAGCGATTTCAAGTAGCTCGTCTTCGTCTTGCTCTTCGTTTTCTCCTTGCAACGATCCCATGACTGCCCACGTTCTTGCCAATACGGCAGATATCTCGCCCTCTTTCACAACAACACTACCCAAGCCATCACGTTTTTCGTAGCCAATATTATCTGACCTACGCCATCGTGACCTGATCTTCTCGTCTGCCTCGCTTATTAACGCCAGAGCGAACTCGCCACGTCCTAGGAGGAAGAACTCTCGAAGTAGGGATAAAACTTCGATGACTTTACGAATTGGAAGAAGCTTCTGAAGTGTAGTTTGTGACAGCGAAAGTCGGATTGAGGCAATCACTCTTGAGAATCCTGCGCTGTTGATTGGGAATTTGAGTGTTGATAGCTCCTTAAGGTGCGACGATAGAAGGTCAAGTTCCGGTGCGGTAGCACTAGATATTCCCTTGACTCGAATATGATTGAGGGATCTTCCAATGAACAGCAATGAAGCTGCTGTTACAGGTGTAACAAAAGCAGGTAGCAGTTCCTTGCGTGACTCATATTCCTGTACAATATTAGTATGGTTGAGCTCATATCATGCGTAAGAATACGTACCTCAACATTCCCCTCCACACAATGTACGAAAAAGTCTTCCTTCCCAAATCCGGGTAGTCGCCCATAGAGAATCCATCCACTAATCTGCTTCAACCACGCCATCTCCGCAACTCTGACAAGACTTAAAGCCGCCTCCTCAATATCCGTATACCCAGTTTGCAGACTATCACACAGCCAGTCAATAATTATAGCCCCCGTACACCTCACGCCGCCCTTCCCCTTCATAACTTCCACGACCTTGACAAACCACTCCATCCTCCTAGTCCAGCCGCCAAACTCCTTCACGATCATAGTCAAAGGAACAATATTATATGCCCCCACACTCCCCGCATCCCTTCTAAGAATGCCATCCTCGACCTCTAGGACCTTCCTCTGGAAAGCGGCAAGATGCACAGAACGAATCGCAGTCGCAACACCCTGGCAGATACTGCTCGGATGAGAAGAAGCTATGGACGAGGTATGGCGGAGCAACAAGCAATGTAGGTTGCTCAGGTGCGCAACGGATGCGAGGAGGGCTTTTTCTGGAGGCGAGAGGATCGAGCCGCTTTGGGAATGAATTGAGGCTGAGGATGTATGGTCGGCTGTGAGCAATGGAGAGGGATGGCCGGAGAGGGAGAGGAGTATTTCGTGGAGCATGCTGAGAGTTGATTTCTGAAAAGGCGGTATGATATCAGTACTGCGAACGCATTGTCCTGGGAATGTCTCCAACTTACTGCGGGGTATCTTCTCTCCGCACGCGGTATCGATCAAGCAAATCTTGTGATAATAGGATGATGGATCCGAGCAATTCGAATCGGCACATTGAATTACATTCTTGTCGGCATCGACCGAGTTTGCTGTTGTTTATGCATTTCGAGGATTAGTTTACTCTGACGCCGAAACGCGCCCAACCTTGGAAGACGCGCTTCGGCACCAATCACGTGGTTGCTATTTTTCGGAACCATCCTCGCCGAAACCTTCCAATCGGAGCCCCGTCAGTTACCACCACTATCATAGGCGCACGATTATGAGACCCGATAGGCTGTCAAGTTCATAAACTAGAAAACTGCAGAATCTAGGCTCATTACATGCGCAAAGGATGAGCGGAGAGCACATACTCTTTCGAGTAGACGCTCAACGTCCAAGACAGTCGGGGCACACCCTTGGGTATAATATATTAATAACTGAAGTCTGCTCATGAAGTTTTGTAATAACTATCTCTACCATAAAAGTATCCTGTGTTTCATAACCTCCACGTTTTGAAGGATCCCATTGCAAGCTCGCTAATCCCCAACATACCTCGAAAGGAAATATCAAAAAACATGTCAGCTACTTGAGAATAAACATTTTCATCCACATAAAGAGGCCATACCAGGCCCATCATCGCCCCAACTCCTTCGATCGAACAGACATTAGATCAAGTCAAAAAGATTATTGGTTCTCATCCTCAGGCCTCATGATAGCAAAGGAAGATGTTCTAGGCCGTCCATAGTCTTGGGCGGAAATTTGACCAGGAACAGACGGAAATTCTTGATAGACGGCATGGAGAGCGAAGTGAGCAGGAGCGCCCATCTGATTAGCGTGCTGATCATAAAAATCTCCTCCCGGAAACCCTCTCCAACCCTCAGTGTCACCTTGGGCAAAATTGTCGAGTTGAAACGGCTGGCAGCTTAAATTTCCCCAGGTCTTAAGAAATTGATCGCTCTGGTCAGATGGAGGCCAGGGAGATGGTGCCTGGGGATTCGTCATCAAAGGTTGTGCATGTTGATGCATTGTTGGATAGCCAAGAGATTGCGGTACAGAAGAAGGATATTGCGGGTTTTGAACAGTTCCATAGGGCGACCCATGACTGGAGTTCGAGGAGTCGCCATTACTTGGGCTGATGTAGTTTAGTGGACTCGCTTGATGCATTGCATTGGGAGGCGGAGGATATGCATGCGCTGGACGCTGAGCATATTTGGCAGAATGATTCTCTGCCTCCGAGTGAGTATTAACGGTTGTCCATGATCCTCCTCTTGGATTAGATTCGACGCCTTGCATAGCATCACCGTTAGTTTCAGTCGTGCTTGCTCGAGATCGATTGTTTTCTGGTCTATCGAAGGGAACCATATCTCTCAATTCCCCTCTCATGGCTTGATACATCTCGACACCGCCACCAGTGAATTTTCTGTTTTGGTACTTTTGCCTGACTTCGGAGTACCAGTCATGCGTTTTTCGAAATGTCACCATATATTGGTTTGCCATCTTCAATTTATGTCCAACATCTTGCAGGATTTTGCTAGTCGTGAGCGTCCAATTCCTTCCCATGCTAGGATCACGCTCTTGAGCGTCGTACAAGACATGTTTTGAATCCATGTGAGGCCAATGTTGTCCATAGACGCAGACAAACAAGGCTTGCCAAATCCCAAACCCGATTGTGGGCGATTCTGGAAGGGCGTTTTCACTTTGGCAAGTGCTTGCAATATCGATGATATCTCTAGCTGCTTGGAACATGATATCGGTACTAGTTTCCCAGAACCCATCTGGTGTGGAGAACCGGTCCTTGGGAAAGGTTGGCTCATCGAGCGGTCCAATGGGCCTGTCTAAGTTCATGGGTACAAAGGGTATATACTCTCTATGAAGCATGATGAGACATATCAAATACAGCGTGTGCATTGAAGCATATGCTGTAGCATGGCCTTGTTCGATGTGCGCTGCGAGGTTGTCTTTCGAATATCTGATTTTCAATGGCAAGACACGGTGGAAGTCGTCCAATTCTTGTCGTACCTTGTAAAAGCCGGTAGAGTGCTCCCAAGGAGGACGAGTTTCGGATTTTCGACCTCCGTCAAAACTCCACTCGGCAAAACGTCCAAAAATTGCTACTAATTTCAGATACCATCCCAAAATACCTTCACTCGCGGTTTGCTCGGGTGTGACATTCCGTTTCCAGTCCGTATTCAAAGATTCCGTTAGAACAGGTCGGGGGAACAAAAATTGTTCTTCTGAACAGGGTAATTGGACACGCAACTTCTTGACATCGATCATGATTGGCCTGCATCTTCCAATAGCTAGCATTCGATCCATAATAAAGCAGCTCCACCATGTCCTTCGGCGAACCTCCTTATTCGTGAGGATTTCTTCTGGTTTCATCTTCTTTTCGCGTGCCGGATTCGGTTTTGATTGTGGATCATCTTCATATTGGAGCCCAATTGATTGTGCTAATCTGGTTGCAATGCCCACATAGACCCAAGCATCAAGTCCTCTCGTTTGGCCCCATTCGTACAAGGCGAGCATGAGGAAGGCTTGGATAACTTCTAGCGAGGGATTGGTGAGGTTTCTGCTCGATGGACCGAAAGCAACTTGCAAAGCTTGCGCATAAAATTCACTGGCTACCAGTGGATCGCCTTGAGGAGAATGATGGGCTACCAGGTCCTTGTGAAAGCGAGCCGTGAGTGCTAAGACTCCGAGCAAGAGGACTTTCCCTTCCTGCAAATCCGCAGGCGTCACCGAAGGGTCTCGTGGGTGAGAAGCTTGTCGCATGCGACTCTTGAAAGTGGGTGGATGGAGAAAGGGCAGTTCCGTGGAAAAGTGACGCTTGAATATATTGAAGAGCTCATCCCACACCTGTTTCGTTAGAATTGGCGCGTCCAGCACATCCTCTGCTGATTTCTGGCTATTCCTCCGGCCACTGTCTTCGATCTTTCGAATGCGCTTTTTGCTCTCGCCCTCCTCTTGCTTAATTCCTTGAGGCGCCTCGCTTCTCTTCGGTGTTGTTATGGTGCCTGGGCTGGGATAGGTGCATTCCCTATTGGCTTGCGAGCAGGCCTTACATACGGACTCGGTTCCAGTATTAACGCCTAGTCATGAAGTTAGTGGGAAACTCCATCTGGGCGCTTCAGACGAAGCTATTGCGCCAAATTCGGTCGCATTAAGTTGTTGCGCGCGTTCCTCGAGGCTCTCCTTGCCCTGAGCCCGGGTGCTCCCTCGCCGACTTTATAACTTTATCACTCACATTTAACCTTGCTTCGCCTACACCGATGGCAAGCAATGCTTGACCTCGCCATTTTGGCAGGCTTCTTCTCCTCCGAGCTTCCTCTGATTACGCTCCCATTCCCATTTACATCGTCTATGCCGCCGGAGCCTGGATTTGGCGGCGGGCTCACCAAGGCAAGATTGGCTCGATGTTGCGTCGGAGAAGCGGGGTGAAGATAGGGCGGTGGTTCGACAGCGAAAGCTTCGGCGTGGGTGCGCTTGGGAGTCGATGCGCGCGAAGTGGCAGTGGCAGCGTCTTCTGGTGCTGTGGGCGAAAGAATCGCAGCAATAGACTGCGGCTGCGGGGAGGGAATCGTGGCGGTTAGGGTCTATATAAGACCCGGGACACAGTGAGGAGAAGAGAATGGGCGCTCTTGACCGCTTTCCTCGCAGAAAGTCCGAAACTGCGGGCGCAGGTGTCTGGTTCAGATGGTGCAGCTCAGGTGCTTTTTGTTCGCAAGGATTTGGCGATCGCGCGTATGGGGGGGAACTGGAGTGGTGGACTGGCACGACTGGTCGGGTCGAGTGGTTCGAGGTGGTGCAGCGAGGAGAGATGTTTGTCGGAGCAGCGTGCCAGGCAACCGAGAGATACCGAAGGTGGAAAGAAAGATGGGAGGGCAAGTTTGGTGACCCGGTGGTGGTTCTGGGTGCGCTGGGTGGGTGGTCGGTGGTGCTGCTGCTGCGGAACCTGGGAACTGCTATGTACGGGAGTGATCACTGGGACTTCCACACGAATTCGTGTTAATTAGATGCGATGCGGTGCGGTGCGGGTGGAGAGAGACGGCGAGACGGCGAGACGGGGACGAGGAACGTCTTTGGGCATCGTCGGCCTGTTAAATAGTCCCAAACCTGAGGCTGCCCCCCACCTATTCCAATAACCCACCCAGTGGGAGAGGCAGATTGGAGGCAGCACGGGAGGGCGCGAGTGGCCTGTGAGGTTGGCGCCATTGAGCTCCATTGTTCCCGGGCAACAGTTAGAAATCCTGGAAGGTTCCGAGCCGAGTTCCCAAACAGCGCGGTCCTACGGTCCTACAATGCCCCGACACCGAAATCTACTCTCAGATGTTCCTCGGCCATAAGTGCACCCAAGCCCACGTTGCGGCGGGTTGAAGGCGAGGCACGGACCATCGAGCCTGCTTTGCAATTGGGACTCTGTGTGAGGCCGGCAGCTCGAGGGATACCCTAGGAATCACGTAAAGACTATTTATATCTCGAGATTTAGGCGCCGTTATCAATTGGATACCTGGTTTACCTATCCTGAAGTGGATGCAGAACCAGCGTCTGGGAAGATGCAATTTTGTAGCTTCAGAAAAAGAATCGCCAAAAGCAAATTCCTGTTGAAGCTTGTATGTGAGAGTTAGTGTAACGTTTATCGGGAAAACTGTACATAAAGACTAAAGATAGATAGATGTATTCGTTATTTGCGAGAAAGTATACAATTAATTTTTGAAAGATTAATTTATTTATGATATCTTTTTTATTAAGGTCTCTTATAAATTATTTTAAGTTCGTTTATATTAAACTTTTAAATTCTTTAAAGAGTTAGGATAATCGTATAAGCTTTAAATCTTTCTTTATATAAATATTTATTAGTAATTAATTATTATATATTAAATTTATAATTATATTAAAGTATAATTCTATTAATTTTAAATCTAAATAGATATTCTGTTTTATTTATAAAGGTATAAAAGTATATTTTTATTATATTTTTAGTTTTTTTCGAATCGATTATTATATTAATTAATTACTAGAATTCCCAGCCAAAAGCTTCTTTCTTTCTGGTTGTAACGATGCGGGTTTCCTGGCTCAGGAAGTCGGGTCAACGTCGGGTTCGGTAGGCTATAATGGTCAAGAAGTAAAACAAGAGTCGGGTTCGTTCG
>QYAP01000433.1:0-17381 GCA_003988905.1 Hymenotorrendiella dingleyae
CTTTTGACCCCCAGAAACCTGTGCCATGGCTGGAGAGGCAATACCAATCCAATGGTGTAGTGATCGGGGTTATTTCTTTCGATGTTTCTTTTTTGACCGAGGGTGATGTGTAGAACCCCCCTTAATTAGCGCTTATATTTTGCTTGATCTTGGCCTAGTTTATTATGCCAATATTCTCGGCTCCAAGTCTCAGGCTTAACTGTGATAGATATTTGGTCTTCGGCGCGAAGAAAGGTTGCTGGATGCTTTTGGGGGATGTGCGCTCGCATGACTTGGTACCGGTGTTCCATGTCGTGGATGGAACCGCCTTCGTCTCCTCCTCTTATGCCAGCGATCAGCACTTGGCGTAACTGTAATTCATATCTGGATGTTCCATCGTCGCCGTACCAAGAAGCGAATCGTTCAAGGCGCAGCATATTGGCCGTCTCGCCATATATATAGTCTAGCGCCAGTTCCACCTTCATGAAAACCAGCCATAATTTGTCTTCTGCGGCTTGGTCGAGTGGTTCATCCCGAGCTAGGAGGCTCTCTAGCTGTTTGAAATCTTCATGGTGTTGAGTTGTGCCGGTGTAAGTATTCTTGTGGTGTACGTGTGCGCTCTTGACCTTTCTAAGTCGGGTGAAAAGATTGAGGAGTAGGTAGTCGGCACCCAATTCCCAGCTTTGCGAGCCCTGTTCGGCTTCCAACTCCGTATGTTGCGGGTTCCCGTCGGCCCCAAACCATTCGTTCATGCCTCCAAGGCTATAGCTTTCCCGAAACATAATCTCCAAGTTTTTCACCTGGAAGCCTTCCGTCGCACTTCCTTCCACCATAAGTTCCACCAATCCTCTAACTTTGTCATACAAGCAAAGTAGTTCTCCGCCATCATTCGCATCAGGTGCCAGAATTTCAATGCGAACTCCCTGTAATCGACCCCACGGTATTCCACCCTTTCCAAAGCCACGCTTCAACGCATCTTGAAAGCTTCTAAGTTCCCAAGTCGCACCACCCGTATTCTTAACTGTCATCCACACGTCCGGGTCAAATTGAGGTTCGATAGTGAAGGTCAAGACTTCGTTCTTGTATACTTCAGGCCAGCACTCTTCATAAATCTTACGACTGGTACGAAGGATGCTGAAGCGAGTGCAGATTGTTGGGAATTCCTGTACCGGCGATAGGTTACTCCAGATCATGTTTCTAATTTCGGGAGGGAAACGGGAGAAATCTCCTAGGTTTGGGTCGTAGTGAGACATTCTTTTTTTATGGTGGTGTTGTTCTTGAAGGGGGGGGATGTGATAAGAGGACCGAATGGAACGGAAAGAGGAAAGGAAAAGAGAAATATTTGAATTAAGTCTCGCGCAAGAGTGTACTGCGCAACTAAATTAGTTTTCGAGCTGTCATACGGGTACTAGAAGGCCCAAGGCAGCGCCGCCCAGCTTAGCGACACAAGCGGACTCCTAGTCGTTACTACCCTAAACTGGCTTCCGGTTAAGGGTAGTAAGGGCAAACTAGTACTGCCAAGGAATACCAGTGAAATGATATTCGAGATTTGAAATGTAGAGGAATATTGTATTATTAGGAATTGGCAAGTCAATGGCATCAATGTGATTGGATCAGTAGTTTAAGGTGAGGGGGAAGTTGTTTGTGGGGAGAATCTTGAAATTTATTTACGTAAGTGTCTATTATAGCCGTTTACGAACGTAGATGCTACGAACGTAGATCAAAAGAAGTGAATTTGGTGGCAGAACAGGGGAGTACCTTAAACGTTTGAAGTCGAGGAAGTCGAAGAAGAGAGAGTTGGGCACTGCCCTAGGACCTAGAAGTGAAAAATCAATGCTGCGCCTACTGTTAGTGGACCCAGAGGAATGCATATGCCAATATCTATGGCACCCAAGTGCGCATGCTATCAGGCTGGACTCGTTGCCAGTTTCTACGGTGTTGCGAAGCGCCAACTCCCAGAATGTATTCGATGGGGGGAGTGGTGGGGGCTGGAATGTTGAACATCGGTTCTGTCAACACTTGACTTCCCCATTTTGTGACTTCATCCAATACGTGAAACTGGATAGCATCCTGTACCTGGTTTATGACTTCCGTTCCTGGCTTCATCTCGCCCAGGTATACTGCTTGATGGCCACTAAAAGGTGGTTGGTCTTTGACCGTGTCCCAATCAAAGCAGTCGTCGCTCCAAGTGTCGGTGTCTACATATTCGAGGTTTTCTTCATTAATGTGGTCGTTTCGAAGAGCAAATAATTTGCCCAGACGATCAAGCACGATCATCCAGAACGTCAACTTTCCTTCAAAGAAGACCCGACCAAGGGGCATAGCTGTAAAGCTAATAGGATGAACATCTTCGTCAGTCGAAAGCCGAAATTGATGCAAGACCCATTGCCACTCGTGATTTATAATTCTAGGGTTAATTCTAGAGTCGATGACCCGGGTGTTAGGCAGGATATTGAGATCCTCCTCCCCCGGTACTTGAAAAAGCAACGAGTACTTGGAGCTGTCGAGAGTACTTCTGCCTTGTATCAAATCGTTAAACGGGACTCGCGTCTCAGGATCGTCTTCAGAATGTCTGATGATTCTGAAAGATCTTGCGATTTTATCGATTCTGCTCTTTTCGCCCTGGAGGGAGCGAAGAAGGACTTGGCTGTGAGGATTCTCCACGGAATCATTGTCGATGTCGTCGGTGATCCCACGGAAGATGTAATCGCTCCAAACTTGGTTGAGAAGAGCTTTTTTCATGGTGTTCGGATCCATGTTTTCAAACTGTGCCATTGCGTTGAGTTTGTTGAGTTTGTTGTCAGAATCCTGCGCAGGAATGCCAGATTTAAATAAACATTTGGGGCTTGGTGTTCTCAAGTACTTCTGTAATTTTTCCTTTGATCACTCCTGGTTGTTTGTGTTAGGTCAATGCATGCCACAAAGAAAGTTGTGTTGACAAAGACATTGTTTTTCAAGAAAGTTGTTTTGATAAGGTCCTAAGGAGACTAGATTGGCCAACCAAAGGAACTCCAGGAGTTACGCTATACGACGCGCGATGTTCAAAAGAGAGCAAGAGGCAGAACCGTAAAAGGAAAAGAAATAAATTGGAGAATAGACTTTCCTGCACGTAAGAATTTAGGTTTTGTTCAGCCGCTGGAAGCCAGCTATGGCCCCGAAGTCAGTATTATTCACCTCTTTGTGGATTCACCAGTGAACGTAAATTCGATTCCGCATCAATTATCTTAGAGAGCTACCGTAATCACTGTCGCACAATATATGTTCCATTTTCGCTGGTAGGTTTGGTAACTTGAGGGTCGAAACTACATGTAGCTCGATAACTGGGAGATTCTGTGTTTTCAGATTTCAACTTCAATCCTCCGTGACGGCCTCCTACCGTATTTGGGTTATTTCTCCACCTGTTCTCATTTGTTCCAAAGTTCGTTATATCACAATATCTAGGAAAGCGCAGGTCAAAATAGGAGCAGCCTGAAGAACGGAAGAACTTCTCCCATTCAATCTCTATTCTCTCTTATAGGTGTGGCATGATGAATTGAAAAACGGGAGAGGATCGGCTGGGTTGCCACTTAGGGCGGTATTTCAACCGCGATCATGCAACGATCTGTGAATGTCAGCCACTTAGTGGTGAATAAGACAACAAGAAAAGGGTGATTCCAGAATTTATCACAGTATCAATCACCGAGACTCCGGCCATAAAATTATACAAAACAACCGCAACACACCTCCATCTCTCAAACTCAACTGCCTGGGATTTGCCAAATTCAACAATACTGTACAACCATCATGGGCGCCGCGATTTCCACAACGATGATCAACACCGAAAATCTCGTCAGCAGCGACAATTTCCGATGTTGCAAATGCCAATGGGACACCTTGTTTTCGTGTACAGGCTCATATCCCGACTGCGAAAGCTGCGCTCACGTCCTCTGCTCGTCTTGCCAACTCGGCCTATGTTCAACTTGTATGGCATTCCAACATTTGAAAAGCAAGGGAGTAACCTCCGTCGTACGAGGCGATGTTCTGGAAACAGCTTACAATGATAAGGATAAGGAGGAATGGGAATGGGAGGATTTTGAGGATTTTGAGATTGAGGAGGCTAAAGCGCAACAACGGCTGGAATGGAGGACGGCTCGATTTCAAAAATTTTGGGGAGTTTGAGACGCCGAGATTGTGGAACTAAGCCGCGTGCTGGTGGCTGCTTGGAGTATTTTTGCTAATATTGGATGACTTTGGGTCTGCTTTTGCATCAAAGTGAAGAGTGCACTCGAGGACGAGGGGTAGCCGACGCATTAGTCGCGGTGCGAATTTAGGTAATATTAAATCAAAAAAATTCATCTAAACCTTGGGGCTTGGTGCAAATATGATCATTCACGCACCTCCGGCGTTTTGGGCTTTTTAGAAAGTGCTATTACAGCGCACTGTCAGAGGAGGTCAATCATGTGATAAGTACAGTCACGTGGGCCACCCGCAAGGGATCTTGTGCAGATTGTAGAAAAAAGAATAATATCTCCTCACACTCATAGAATTCTTGGTCCGCGGCACATGCATGGCAATTGAGTTATGGGATATGTCGTTGAAGTTCTAAATTTGCTTTAGCAAAGAATATTACCGATGCTCCCCTGCTCGAGTGGTTCTAAATTCAGTTTCGTATATCCCGGAGATCCGGCACCTATTCTCACTTCCTCATCCCGACGCTCATGTTTGTGGTTGAATAAGATTTGGGGGAATTTCCCAAAATGTGCGTCGTTGCCTTATCAAGGTTTGAATGGATGCTAACGCCAAACACCCCACTCTCTTGGATTCTTCGGCCTCACTGTCCTCATCCTCCATCCCACCGATTGATTCAAGGCGCAATTCTTTATTAATTGTCGTGTCCAATGTTTAGGCAACCCTGTCTCCAAATTTATTGAAGATTCGCTAAATAAAAGGCTCTCAGGGGGGAGTGTGTCCGTGCACCTCGGTAAGTTGTCGTTTGTTGTGCTTTGGCGCTTGGACAGATTGCAGAGATCGCGCAACTCAAAATGGGGGAACAGCCAAGTCTGAAAGCCCCGGATCCAGGAATACGGTCGTGATATGGTGGTCTTGGTCTCAGCAACCGTCCTATTGGCGCGTCATATCCCATTTCTGATAAGTTATTCCCGAACTCTCGATTGGCCGATGGTTTCCAGCTGTCCGCCGAGATAGCTGCTGTGTATCTATATATCCACGCGCGCACTCTCTCCCACCTTGTCCTTCATAATGCTGTACAACTTTCCAACATGTCTTTACGCCGCAGAGCTCTTGCAGCCATATCGCTATCGTCAAATACGGCGGACACACCGTCGGTCTGGATTAACGATGACATTCGACCACTTCCCCCATCTCGAAGGCTCTGGGATGCCTGGGCCTTCATATCATTCTGGGCAATCAACCAGATTTGCATCAGCAATTGGCAGCTTGGGTCGTCCATGATCGCGACCGGTCTTTCCGTCTGGCAGGTCATGATATCTATTATTGTGGGGAAAGTCATTATTGCTGCTGTCGCTATCTTGAATGGTATGATTGGAGCCGAATGGCATATTGGGTTCCCCGTACTATCTCGCGTTATCTGGGGTCTGAAAGGCTCCTATCTCGCCATTATCCAGAGAATTATTCTGGGGTTGACATGGTTTGCTGTTCAATCCTGGACAGGCGGTCTTTGTATTTGCGCCATCCTTGGTGCCATCTTCCCCAGTTTCCACAACATGAAAAATACACTGCCGGAAAGTTCGAATACGACGACTCCTCGACTTGTTGGCTGGGTCGTATACAACATTATTACAGTTCCAATGCTCTATGTCCCGCCCGAGAAAACTAGGAAGCTTCTGTTCGTCATGAACATCATCTCGTTTACTGCCCTGTTTTCAATGATGGTATACCTGCTTGCTGCGGTTGGTGGCGGAGGACCTATGCTTTCTGCCCCGGACAAAACCAAGTCAAGCACAGAACTTGCATGGGCCATCGTTCAAGGGGTATCCACTGCCATTGGTGGTATTGCCGTGGGTTTGACAAACCAACCCGATTACTCGCGTTTCGCTCGCCACCCTGGAGATCAGATCGTCGGTCAATGGACGTCGATTATACTCTTGGGCACTGCGATGCCCCTATTTGGATGTTTAGCGAGTTCGGCAACGCTTGGGCTCTACGGGGAGGCCATCTGGAACCCACCTGATATTTTGTTGAGGTAAGCGTGCATGATTCCTGCATTTTATTAAAATTAAGGGGGTTAACTCATCTTGCGAAGATGGCTAGACGATCACTATTCATCTGGGACTAGAGCCGCCGTTGTTTTTGCAGGAATTGGACTTACAGTCTGTCAACTTGCTATTAATACCATCGACAACGCCTTCTCCGCCGGCATGGATATGGCAGGCCTTTTCCCCAAATACATTAACATTCGACGGGGCTCGTATATAGCACTCGTTATGTCCATAGTAATGTGTCCGTGGGAATTACTCTCATCTGCAAGTACTTTCATCTCTGTCATGGTAAGTCGCACTTTACGCGAACTCGGAAGTCTTCATCCCTTCGTCTAGAAATTCTAACTCGTTGTCTACCAACAGGGAGCCTACTCAGTGTTCTTGGGACCGATGTGTGGTATTCATATTTGTGATTACTGTAAGTCTATCTATGCATTAATTTACACAGAGATGTTCTTATCTTAATTTTTAATAGGGATCATCCGCAAAAGACGTTACCGTCTATCAGATATGTTCACGCCCAGCAAGGATGGAATTTACTACTTCTGGCACGGACTCAATTGGCGCGCATTTGCAGCTTGGGTGCCCGGATTCGCGCCACAGTTACCGGGTTTCATTTCCAATGTGAACAATTCCATCTCAGTTCCGAAAGCTTCGATGCGGATGTTCTACCTTGCGTTCCCCCTGGGTTTCGCGATTAGCTTTTTCCTATATTGGGGTTTCTGTATTCTTTCTCCGCCTCCTGAAGCGGGTGTTGTTGATGAACAGGATTATTTCGGGACTTTCACTGCTGCTGAGGCTGCCAAGTATGGCATTATTCCTCATGATAATGCGTTGCCGCATGATGATGGGGAGGTGATGGATAGTTCTGAGCATGAACGTGATAGCCGCGAAGTGAAAGGCGAAGTGAAAGGGATTAACAGCCTGGCGAAAAACTATTGAAGGATGAGATGTTGATTGTTCGGTTGCACGATTTATTCTTGTCTCTTTTGCATTAGACATTTTACGCCTCAATTCCTAAAGTCGTCACCTCATTACATACACCCTTGCTAGCAAATCTTCAAAGCATTAATTTTCAGTGGTCACTGGTCATTGGTGCACCATTGTAAGATTACCATTTCGGCTGTATGCCCTGTGCATTTCTCAGTGCGACGGTAGATTCTGACCATCATAAAGTGCATGTCATTTTAAAACGATACGACCCACCAGCTACCTCACTATTTCGTTCAATTTACAATAACAGAACATTCAAGCAAAATAATTTGGAGTGCCATGTTTCTACCCCTGAAGTCGAAGCCCCTATTATGTGGAGACTCGCTTAGCGAGACCAACCCCTGCGCATTCCAATTATTCCTCCTCTATTCGATTGGTTGAGCTCATATTTTTTCGCCCTTGATGCTGTTCACGCTCTTTATGTTTAGCTTGGACCCAATGATAAACTGGATGCTTCTCCTCAAGTCCCTGTCCTCCAATTTGAGAAAGTGCAGCCTCCATTTCTATAGGCCATCGCCCCCGAAATAAAAATGACTTCGCTTCCACCACTCGAACTTCCCCATCCGCTCCAGCACGAAGTTATTCAGGAGCAAATATAAGCGCCAGGCAATCAACTGATGCGCAACCAACAGAAAAAGATTCACCACCGGCATATCCTCAACCAACTCCCAATGTGTAAATAGAGGTCCCAGGGATTTCTAAGCCTCGCGGTTGTCCTTGATATCAGCCAAGTATGATACAGCACTGGCAGAAAAGAATAGATTATCAATCCCGCGATATCATTGAGGTTTTTGGAGGGGAATAGGGCACCGTGACCGCATTCGTAGGAGATTTCCCAGAGGCCGATAAATACAAAGGCCCTGTGTGAAGGAATAGAGAAACCATGCCGATCCGCGGAGTTAGGTATTTGGGAGCAAGTGAATTTGTGTTGCGAGGCTGAAGAGGATGCCGATGCATAGGATATCTCGAAGGATGTAGGAGAGTGAGAGAAGGGTGAGCGGTGGAAACAGTGTGCGGAGATGGCGTCGTGGATTTCTTTCATTGTGTAAGTTAGGGGTGTGAAATAGGGTGTCGTCTCGTACGCTCATGATACTCTGCTTTGGGATGATCCTGAAGGTTATCTCGGGTATAATTATAACCAGTTAAGCTAAATATTTAAGGAGTAATAAATACGATAAGTTCGATGATGCTCATGAGTACGATACTGTGAGCAGTAGATGATTGGTGAATGTCACCAATCTTAACATCTGAAGAGCGGGGTAACCTATTAGCACGGACTAGCGTGCGCACGGGCCACTTCCGGCCTCTTTAAGAGTCCTCGAGACTTAGCTTTCAGAAATCAAGTCATTCCCACCTGAATACCTCCATACCTGATTTTCTACATCTATCTAAGCAGATCTTATTTAGATATTTAATGCCGGCCAAATCTGTTTGGAATGGTGTCGATGGGAATGGTGGTGCTGTACACGGGCCATTTAGTGGCACGTGCATTCGAGTATAACCTCTCTTCGCAACCACGACCTCTTCGCTCTTTAGACATAATATATACCACAACCATACGACGTACGTACGCTGTCTCAACCGTACCTGTGATACAAACAAAATCATTATAGTCTCATGGTACTGTAGCTTCCTCCAGATCGAGGTTATATTATTTCAGGCTTGTTGAAACAATTGAAGGAAGTTTTATTGTAAAGATATATAACTCCATATACTGTCCTACAATGACATCTCGAAAAGAAGGCATAGAACTTGAACTTGAAATTATTTGAAGTTTTGGTTAAGCAACAAAACTTCGGATCACTGCAACAAAACCTTGCAACCTTCGGCACTAGAGACCACAATAGTAACCTCCTGTTTCTCCTGCCCAGTCTTGACAGGCGTAATGTCTGGTGGCAGTTGGATGTCGGGGAATACTTGTAGTACTCGAACAAGGGCGTATGATGCCTCCATAAGCGCAAAATCCTCTATCAAATTGAGTGTTACAAAGCGAAGGATAACAGCGATAAGCGAGGTAAAACTTACTGCCAAGACACATTCGTGGACCTCCGTGGAACTGGAGATACCCAAACCCTATATCATCAAGCTCGCCAGTCTCCCAACGTTCAGGACGGAATTCCTCGGCATCGGGGCCGTAGAGGCTCTCTCGGCGATGCATGTGATACACAGACCACCCTACACCACATCCACGGGGAAGAAGAATGGGCTTGTCGCCATTTTTGCCCCCTCCACGCGGAAGAGAGGTTGTTTTGAGGGCAAATCGTACGTTGATTGGTATTTGAGGATATAGCCGCAAAGCTACATATGAGTTAGCTTTTATTGCAAGTAGCGAATTATAAACTTGCTTTCGTTCAGTACCATTCTTAGATACTGAAGTTTGCTAATCTTCGCTCTAGTGATTTCCTCCTCGTCGCCACATACTTTTCGAATCTCCCTCCGCAATCGCTCGAGAACGTTCCTATGGCGAACAAGTAAAAACCTATGTTCAATTGTGTCAGTACTTCTGATACTGCGCACCGGATCAGTGGCTGAAGTTTATTTGCCTACATGGTCCAGGACATCAGGCACGCTGTTGTATCCCGTCCAGCAAGAAGGACATGCACCAGCTGGTCTCGCACTTTATCCTCGTCTTGAAGGTCTTTGTAAAGATCGAGAATAAAAGCGTGGGAAGACTCTCCACCCTTTGCGCCAGTTTCTCTATCTCTTGCATCCTCTAACGCCTTCTTGACAAAATGATGGGCATAGCGCTTCACCGTCTTGCAAGCTTCGGAATACCTTTTCGGAGTATAAATCCAATACAAATCGGCAAGACGAATTCGAATTGCCGATATAAAGGCAGCATAGTCAAAGCTCTTTCCAAAAGCCTCATCGTCTTCATGATCGCCCTTTGCGCTACTTATTGGTTCGCCGAAAAGCAGCGAAGTTGTTGTTGCGAGTGTAAAACGGAAGAATTCGGGTTGCAAGTCAATCGTACCACCGCGTTTTGCAAGCGTCAGTAGCCTTTCTATTAAAAATTGTACGTGGGCGTCGAAGACACTGAGGTTTTGGTATTGCATTCGGGCAAACTGTTTTCGTAGAGTTTCTCGTGAATAGCTCCAAGCCGCGCCATCTTGAGTAAAGATACCATCGCCCAGCATATGCCACAGGCCTTCCCTTCGACTCCCCAAACCAAAATCTATCACCGTCAGTAAATATTCTGTACACTTTCTTGAGGAAATACCTTTAAATTGCGTGGATATAATGGCTTCTATATTCTCGGGGTCGGTAGTCACGTATCCCTTTAATCCGAATAGCTTGAACTCGGTCGTAGGTGTTTCGTCTCGGATGAATTGGGACTGGAATGCTAGTAGTTTCTTGGATGGAAGTGCATCGTATTGTTTCTTGAGAAGATCGAGGGCCAAAGGCCACTTATATGGCAAAACGTGGAACGCAGGTTGACACCCCAATCGCCGCGCGTATCTTCGCTCCTCCTGAACGTGTTAACAGCTACATGGGACAAAGCGTACACAAACAAGATGGCCTGAAAATACCCGATATTTCTGCCATTTCTGGAAACACAAGTAGGCAGAAAGCGACAGAATTACAACCCAGACCGAAACACGAAACTTCGGCGCCTTGTCGACATTCACAGGCAGCTCAGTTGCTGCTCGAGAGTGAAACTCCATGTTGCAAGTGAAGCTAGGTCCAAGTTATATATACTAGTGGAGTGTGGGGACTCTTCCCTGACCAAATACTAAAGATTCGGCTTTCAATTGTTGGGCGTTTGATGGGTGTTTGGTAGATTATTGAAGAGGAGGCTTTGAGCCCCTCAAATAAGGCGACAACAATGTGAGGGAGGGGATTGGGGGCATTTGCGTGCCATTGGGCAGCCATAAGCGAGCCCACCAGGGATTATGATAAAGCGCTTATGGCCTGCCTGACCTTCCCGGTTGGTTGGATAACATTTTCTGCACGGAAGGGTACATATAAGCCGCAAATAAGCCGCAAATAGATATCTTCAATTGTCCGGTTCTTCCGAATCGTTTGAATAATTTCTACCTTCTAAATTACAAAGAAAATTTGCAAAAAATGAAGGCCTCATTCCCTTCATCTCCATAGACCACTACGACATCCGCAAATTGAATGATGCGCCTCTCCATGCTCTTTTCGATGTGTTAGATTTGCCTGATTTGCCTGATGTGTGATGCGGCTGAAAAAGCGTTATCGTGACAAGGGTCTCGGTCACACCCTCGTCTTGGGGGGGGCTGATCGGCTTTCAAACAATCCAGCCTTGCCAACATTTCCAAGTTTCACTTTCTAGGAAAGTTGTTGCGATAAACCTCTTCGTGCAATTTCTACTACTTGCGCCGAGGGCAAAACCTAGTGCGTCATGGCGGATCCTTTCTCAACTGCAGCGGCTGTAATCGGTACGGTAGATGTCTTGCTGCGCTTCTCGACGTGGCTGCGACAGACTTTCGTCGACGCAGAGGCGGTGGATGCCGAAGTCCAGGATCTTATCCACGAGGTCGAACGTCTCATCCCCACCTACCACAGTCTCAATGCACTGCATAAAAAAGCAGCCACGAACCCTACTCTTAGAAACGAGCGCCGGCTCCTGGGTAACTCTACTAAAGATCAAATTGAAAGTCTTTGGCAAGCCGCTATCAGTACCATAGCACAGTGTACAGAGACTGTTGATCAACTTCAAAAAATCTTTAGGTCCATCGTTGGCGAGGGCCAGGAAATTGAAGAGTCGCTCAACCAAACTCCGAAGGCTGAAAGATCCCAGAGATTCAAACCCAAAGAAATGAATCGGATGGTAGCAAAAGCGACGCGGAGGTTTTCTGGGCTGCAGAAAGAACTCAAGCGACAATCCAAGGAACCGCAATACTCGAAACTACGGAGCAGTCTCCTGAGTCACCACACGTCACTTAATACCTCCTTGATTGCTCTTCAAATGTATGACACGGTGGAACTTATACTTATTAGTTGCCGCTAACACTTGTCAGCTTTTATTCCTTAAACGGACAGGAGCAGTCGGCAGATGCTAGCGGGAGATTATCGAATGATGTGAGAGCACTTGGCTTCCAGCTTCAATGGTTCATTGGAAATCTCTCACCAAGTGTAAGTATATCTCACATAAATTCCTCTATTCAGCTAATCTTCTTATAGCTCGAGGAACAATTACACTCAGCTAAAGAGGTTCTTTCAAGACTCCGCCTCAACCGCCATTTCAACATCCCAAGACAAGTCTCCAGTATATTCACAGGCCGTGAAAATGAACTCAAATCACTACAAGAGGCTATGTGCAATCTATCTAGTACCGATAGCAAGATTCAAAAGAGATTCGTGATATATGGCTTAGGCGGGTCCGGCAAAACAGAATTTTGCTGCAAATTTGCTTTGGAGAACCGACAAAGGTATGTACTGTGTCTTAATTTCGCCCACTCTCAGCCTCTCTCTTACTGACAAAATAGTTTCTGGGGAATATTTACGATCAACGCCAGCTCGCCGGACACTGCAGAGCAATCATTCGCGGCCATTGCTAAAGTGGGAGGGGTAGAACCAAAAGCTGCAGCCGCAAAGCACTGGCTTCAGAATCTTGATAACCCATGGCTCCTTATCATCGACAATGCGGATGATCGTAGCACGCCCGTCGAAAACTATTTCCCAGAGAGTGAAAATGGCTTCATACTTATCACTACACGCAACCCTGGACTCAAAATACACGGAAACATTGGGCCGAAGGCGTACAAGTTTGGTCCACTCGAGGAGAGGGCAGCAAACGACTTGTTGCTGAAGGCTGCCGGCAGAGAGATACCCTGGGATCGCCAAGATGATCTCATACGAGCAGCGGCCACCAAGATAGTTTTAAAGCTAGAATTCTTAGCTCTCGCTCTGATTCATGCTGGAAAAGCGATTATCACTCAGCTCTGCTCATTCACGAACTATCTTGACTATTTTGTGGTGTCATTGCAAAATATTCGCGATTCAAGCGAGCACCAAGATTCTCAGCGCTATACGAAGGGCGAGGAGAATGTCTTTGCCACTTGGGAAATTCTCTATGAGGATCTAGAGTCAAGGATAGGACACGATAGGGTCGCCAAGGATGCCATCGAACTCCTTCAGGTTTTCGCTTTCTTCGATTACAGAAACATCCAGTTCAATTTCTTGCTTGACGCTGTCAAAAACGCGCGATCAGAACGAAGACTCATAGATAAACCGAAGAAACGCCCTCCAGGTTCAAAATACAAAGCCAAATCACACATCCAAACAGCGAAAGAATATGTTAGATTTGTAATCATGGAGCTTTTCAAGGACCGAGGCCGCCCGGTACTCCCCGAAATGTTGCGTGACTTGGCCCCTGCATCAGGTTCCAAGGATGACGATGAAGAAATGGACTTCCTTCTGCTGGAGGCTCGAGTGCGAACTGCTCTGGCTCGCTTAAGCTCTATGTCATTGATATTAGCCGAGGATGGCATCGCCGATGGCCAGGGGGGCAGTTATCATATGCACTCTCTTGTCCACACATGGGGGCGTTCTAGGATGGCGTTACATGACCAAGCAATCTGGTGCCAGGCAGCTGCCACTATTGCCACTCAGTGCATCCTGATAGATGAGTCTAAAGAGCAAGAAAAGCTTGCCCGGGATATATTGCCGCATATTCTACACATAGAGAAATGCCAAACCGAGATACGCAATTCTTTCCACCAAAAACAAACTACACACCATCTTCTATGGTTTCAACTCATACAAACCACACACCGTCTTCTATGGTTTAGACTCAGAGATCAACGGAACCGTACTTGGGCGATACAAAAAGCCAAGTTCAGCATCGTATACCTCAAATGCGGACTGCTGAAAGAGGCTGAAGGTCTACAGAGAGCTGTCAGTGACTGGCTAGTAGAGAAAGTTGGTATTGAGAATGAATATTCTCGGAGAACACTTCTCCTTCTATCAAGAACTCTTTGGTTGCAAACTCGCGGAAACGAAGCAGCAAAAATCCAAAGACAAGTTTTGAAAGTTTGCAAATCCGTTTTAGGCGAGCACGATCCTGAAACCTTGGAAGTGATGGACAGCCTAGGTATGAGTTTATTCCAGCAAACCCGTCTGAACGAATCAAAATTGCTACTGGAAGACACCGTTGAGAGAATGATCGAAGTGTTTGGTGAAGACGCAGAAGAGACGCTCATGTCCATGGTACACCTTAGTACCGTATATTGGATATATTTTGAGTACGAAAGGTCTCGAGACCTATGCCTTAGGGCAGTCGTTGGTCTCAGCCAACTAGACGGTCCAATAGGCCTCAAAACGTTGGAGGCTAAAAGAGTTCTTGCCGCAACTTACATGGAAATTGGTGGCAACGTGCTGACACAGGCACACCAAATCGGAACCGAAGTATACGAGCAGCACAAACTTCTGCGAGGAGAAGAACATCCTTTGACATTGCTTGCGATCGATCTTCTTGCGCGCATTAAGAGTAAAATGGGACATAGCGAAGAAGCGTTGAGAATGATGGATGGAGCACTCGATATTGCAATTCGAAACTTGGGTGAAAATCATATCGGTGTCCTCGCCGGATGGACTCACTATGCTGAAATTCAAATGCGCCTGAAAAGACTATATCCTGCCGAACTAAATTTGCGTCGGGCTTCTCAACAAAGACGGTATGCTGCAGCGGCACGCGACGATGGCGAACACCTTGAGCGTATCGTCGCACTCCGATCCTTGATTGAATGTCTCGAGCAGCAGGGCCGTTACGACGCCGCAATTGTTGAGTGCGTGGAAATGGAGGACGCTCTTTCCCAAATTGGAGGTGAAGGACTTGGTGAAAAACATCCGGTTTACCGTCGGGTCCAAGCTAAACGTAAACGGCTTGAAGAGCTTCAAGAGCGACATAATATGAGCCTCAGCCGACGAAACTCAGAGGAACAATCGAATAACGTAGTGACGCTGATAAGCAGCGACTAATTTCGATACGCCAGCCCCTACATAACACTGGCTACAACTTTTGGACTAGGGATATCCGAAAGCTTCTTGACAATGGCGTTCGCGATTATATTAATAGCTTCGGCTAGAAATATACCATTGGCAATAAATGTTTCGTTGTTGTTCAAATCCGAAGAAGTGATCAGGGAGTATACAACTATGAAGGTACGCTATTCGCGTTAGCATATGTTTCATGCTGCGTGAAGGAGGCTATACCGGTGATGACCTGACTCGCCTTCTATATACGTCTCGGGTTGATGATTGCAGCTTCAATGACGCAGAGCACGTCTGAAGCCTCTTTGAATTTCTGTGATATCCCGAATTTCAAGCCGCAAGATCGCGGGGATATTATGTTGAGAGATTGTGGGATTTTAATCGCGCTGCTGGTGTTGGGAGGAACCATTTATCACCCCGGGGTATTGAAAGTATTTTTGTTCTATGGTGCCCCATGGCTGTGGACGAACCATTGGATTTGTACAGTATATTTCCCTTGAGCTCCTCGTGGGGTGTGGAACACTAACTGAAATTCTCTCCAGTAACCATCACTTTCCTGCAATACACCGACTTTTCACTCCCCTACTACCCGAACGCTACATGATCTTCTCTTCGTGGAACCACGTCCACCGTGGATCGTGATTTTAGTTAGATCGGACAGAATATTTTTCATGGCACCATCGATTTTCATATCCTGCATCACCACGCGAAGGCTAGTCGGGCTATCATACCTATGATAAGGCAGCATTATCAGAGCGATATACGGAAACCGTATCTACAAGCATTTTGGGATAATTACAGAGCTTACTATTTTGTGGAGGAAAAGGATGAGGGAAGTGAGATATTTCTTTCGGTGAGAAGGTTAAGAGGAGCAAGGGTTCAAGACTGTAACACGTACCATTCCCAGACTCCAAAAGGTATCACTGTACAACACAATCCAGCCTTATTCAGCGAATTTTGGACGAACTTTATTCTCAACACCTATATAGCTAGCTAGAGGTCTGAAACCCCGCTCAATGAGAATGGCATGGAGAGCGATGAAATTAATCACCCAGAACAATACAAAGTAGCCATCGTCCAAGCTTTGGATATATTTTTGATTTGCCGGCGGGTGGTAGGAGAGTTGGAACAACTTGCGAGTATGCTTTCGAGATTCGGGTGAGAGGAGATGTGCCACGCCGAATGCAGTGAGTAAGGTCGTCGTAGCCACAAGGAGAGTGTTATTTTCTCTCTAGCAGAGATTCGAGAGGAATGAGAGTAATTGTCAGCGCACCAATTTGGTTGTTGGAGAACCAGGCGAAAAAGGGTCGTGAGACTTGATGCTTTGGCGCCGGCAAGGGGGCCGTCTGCGGCCTGCGAGACTTCAGCGAGACCTCAGCGCCAATGCTGGGAAGTGAAGTTGAAGAGACGCGACTGCTAGTTATGTTCGACATAGTTATTCTTAACTCGATTGGGCGAGGAGAGAGATATGATTAGGTTGTCGTGGCCGTCATATTGGAGACCCAGAGGCCTGCTAACTCCAAACCCAATCCAATAGCACCAATTACTCCAAGTATAGACGCTACCGCTTTGTGATAGTGACCTGAATCTACTAATTCAGTGGCCAACCAGATACAAAGTCCAACGAAAACTGCAATATACTGCATACTGAAACATAAGACCCCAAATTGTCGACTTAAAAGTCCGATCATATTATTGCCGGAGCGTAGAGCTCGTCCGATTGCTAGGGTGGAAATGAAACCGAGGAGTATTGCTGATGCAAATAGATCTCGAGTGATAGAGGTCTCACGGCCGAGTGACTTAGCTGCCTTGGTGAATCCTTGAAGGAGAGGGGTGCAAGTGACGGGTTAATGTGGTGGGAAACACTAACTACCGAGTTATCATTGGACCCTATCCCTACCCTTCTCCCCCGATTTTAAATCTCATTGTGCGACGCCTCAACAGAGAATTGAGATCAAATGGGAGAAGTTCTCCCGTTTTCTGAGCCTTGTCCCATTTTGATCCTCATTGTGCAACACCTTAACAGAGAATTGAGGATCAATGGGAGAGCTGTCATCCGTGAACGCGTCTCTCCCGTTTTCGGAGTCTCTCCCATTTTGATTCTCATTGTGTGAGACCTTAAGAGAGATTTTTTGGTGTTCCCATATAAATTTTAGATTTTTTGTATGGGAACACCAAAAAATCAAACTTAAGTCCACTTTAAAACGTGTGCATTTAATGATTTAAAAT
>QYAP01000433.1:17408-76765 GCA_003988905.1 Hymenotorrendiella dingleyae
TATAAATGATTTTATTATAATTATTTTAAAACAAGGTAAAAAGGGCGATTTTTGGTGTGTTTCGCTTAAGTGTGCGACGAGCTATGGCCCCAACTCTTAGGTTGAGGTAAGAGGAATAGAAATGATAGGTTAGGAGAGGTAGGAGAAATGCATTTCCTAGATAGGCTAAAAGAGGAGGAATCGGGTAGGTTAGGCGGAATCGGTTTCTATTCGGAAGTGTTTGCTTAAGGGTTTCGGCTCTTTTTTTTACTCTGTTTTAGCTCGGGAAATATTAAGAGGTTAAGGCTAGGAGAGGAGAGGAGAAAAGGAATAGATTCTCTAGGCGGGGAGAGGTAGGAGGAATAGAAATGAGATGCGGGGAGAGGAGAAAAGGAATAGATTCTCTAGGCGGGGAGAGGTAGGAGGAATAGAAATGAGATGCGAGGAGAGGTTAAAAGAAATGAAAATCTTGGTAGGTAGGCTGAGGTAGGATTATTAGATTTCCCAGGTAAGCTAAAGTAAGATTATAAGATTTCCCAGGTAAGCTAGAAAGAATAGATTCCTCCTAACCCCTCCTGGAGGCGAGAAGGGGGGGATGAAAACACTAGTCTTATATTCTTATACTTACCTTTCTTAATAATAAGAGCCTCCGCATACATAAACACGGGCTAAAGAACTCTTACCCAGCCAAACGCATCTCGTAAAAGAGCAAAAAAGCAAGGATAATAGGTTCTAGGGAAAAGCAAACCACTTCCAAGATGCTAATACTAAAAAAAAGGGCGAGAACTCTACTTATATACCCTAAAAAGGGGCTAACATACGTGCTCCTGCTCCACGGGGTCAGTTATCTTAAGTTAGAAACCCTCCTAAACTCGTAGCCAATTTACATATATCCTAGTATTGGATCCTGACAATAATCTACATACGCTGGAACTAAAACGAGAGGAGTAGGCATTGACTATTTGTAATTTTCTGAAATCGAAAGGATGAGAAAGCAAGTGTAAGAAATCAAGAGTGTATTTGAGATGGTATCTGAGCAAGTAAGAGAGATGACTGTACTAATGGTATAAGCCATAACACCGCGCTGCATCATTTCCACCAACGAACAAAACAACCGCCCTCCCATCATTCCACCATCGTATACAGGAACAATTCAACCTCCCCAAAAGACACAATAAATCATAAGCATGAAGCTCGTAAAAATCATAAACATAAACATAAACATAAATCTCGAAAGGATGAAAATTCGCAGCAGCCTGGACGAGGCGGCAAATGGGCAGAGTAGGAGGGCGTCCGTCCTAGTACTCGTAGGTTCCGTGCGAGTTCACTAGGTTGGCCTCCTCGTTCTCCTTCTTGGTCTTGCGGGCCCACTCTGGTGCCTCGTTGATTCCTTCTTCTTCTTCTTTGGTGCCTTGTTCTTTGGTTGCGTGGACGGTTGAGGGGGCGTGTTCAGCTTGGGCGTAGATTGTGTACAGGGTCTGGAGGTTGTGTTAGGTTGGGGGTTGGGAAGTGATGGGGTATTTTGATCAGTCTTGAGAGACAATCGAGGGGGATGGATGGAGAGTTCAGGGAGGATGAGGATTAGTGAGAAGAAAGCCAAAACTTACCAATGGTTCAGACCCAGTGTTGAAAAACCGGTATCTAGTCCCGGCTGGTACAACAATCATATCGCCCTCCTCAATCGCCTGCTCCTTCCCGTTGATGGTAGCTACACCCTGGCCGCTGGTGAATGTAAGAGCTTGATCGACGGTGAGTACTTCATCGCCCATATCGCGTCCGATCGGAATGTTCATGATGACGACTTGGCAGTAGAGACCGGTGAAGAGAACGCGACGGAAATCGGGAGAGCAGCTGGCCAGGGTGTATGTCATGCTAGGGAAGTATACCACTGAAGAAGAAGAAGGAAAGGTTAGGCTGCTTAGTTATTGGCGTTGGGGGGTTCAGTAGGGGTTTCAGTACTCTCGTGGGCCGGGATTGAGGTGTTGGGTACGGGGAGGTCTGCGGTGGTCTTCTCCTTGCCGAAGTGCTTGTTGCCGAATTTCTTCATGGTTGCTCTGACTCCGAGTCCGCCCGACTTTGTAGAAGGATGGGTGTTGGCGTTTTCACCCTTGGTGAAGGCATTGACGGAGATTGTGCAACCCATAGTGACTGATTAAAAAGCGAAAGTGTTGGAAAGTGTTGAAAAGTGTTGGAAATTGCTGGGTATCTTGGGTATCGTGGGTATCTTAAGATGTGAGAAGCTTGAGAAAGGAAAGTAGAATACTGTAATGGTGTTTGATGATGGGAAAGAAGAATGGAGAGATGAACATGGCGAATATTATATAGCAATTGACAACTATCGGACACGGATAAAAAACGAAAATAGGGCTATTCGTTGTCTGAAAAAGATGAGACGGAGGCTCAAAATGCGCAGGCAAGAAGGCAGGAGAAGGACAAAGCTGTTATGAGGCTCAAAAATGTGCAGGCAAGAAGGCAGGAAAAAGATAAAGCTGTTATGAGGAGGCTCAAAAATTGCAGGTAAGATGGCAGGAGAGGGACAGAGTTGTGCAACTTGTGATGAGAATGATATCATGCCTAGAACTTCTAGAATGCGAGCCCCTGGCCTTGAGCGTTATTTGAGTGGATACGACTCGCGTTGCATCGTGAGTGTGGTGCCGTTTGACTTCCGAATATGCCTCGTCTGGAAATTCGTGGTAAAGGCAGGACGATGACTGTTTACCTGATCCTGGTGTTGTCGTTTGACTATGCACGTGGACATGAGTTTATGGGAGTTTCTGGGGCTTGGCAGATGAGGCGCCAGA
This sequence comes from Hymenotorrendiella dingleyae, assembly GCA_003988905.1. NCBI lineage: Eukaryota > Fungi > Ascomycota > Leotiomycetes > Helotiales > Helotiaceae > Hymenotorrendiella > Hymenotorrendiella dingleyae. Next base: position 20,189 of record QYAP01000433.1, read on the forward strand.
GGAAAAATGCAAGGGAGAATGAGGCTGACTTCGGCTTATTGGCGGATGACGGAACGGCAAATAAATCGGAGACCGGATTAACCTTCGGCCCATGTCGGTACGGTCCGATATGGGAAAGCATCGAAATCTATCGGATGACATCCTGGCAAGAACAATTCGGCGCAACAATGAATGGTATGAATGGTACTTCGCGAATATGGTCGCGGCTGAGTCGCGAGAGTATTACTTCAGCCTGGGTATGCTCATCGTGTGCCAATGCCAAATCTGCGAGTCGAAAACACGCGACTCCCTTCTTCAAGACTTCGGTGAGAAGGATCTCGAATAGCTCGAAACCCAGACAAAATGCCGCGCCTACAATGGAACAACTGCGGGAACCGTTCAAGAAGAAGAACAGCTCGACGTTGTATTATACGATGAGTATAATACTAGGAACAGTGGCTTTCTCGTACGGTTCTGTTCCAATGTACAAAATGGTCCGTTGCCTATTTGATTCCCCTCCACCCCGCCTCTCCCAGACCAAGGACACCGCAACTAACGCTCTACAGATCTGCCAAACCACAGGATGGGGTGGTCAACCCATCAAAGCTCCTGGCCATGGTGGTGTAGATGGCGACCCTTCCGAGCGCCTCAAACCCGTCACCAACGCGAAACGAATCCGAATTACCTTCAATGGCTCAGTCTCCGATGTATTGCCCTGGAAATTCACACCTCAGCAACGAGAAGTTCGAGTTCTGCCGGGAGAAACGGCATTGGCATTCTATACCGCGACGAATAAATCGAACGATGATATTATTGGGGTAGCAACATATAGCGTCACGCCTGCGCAGGTGTCACCGTACTTTGCAAAGATTCAGTGTTTCTGTTTTGAGGAGCAGAGGTTGAATGCTGGAGAGACGGTGGATATGCCAGTATTTTTCTACATCGATCCAGACTTTGTGAATGATCCGAGTATGAAGGGAATTGAGCAGGTTACGTTGAGTTATACGTTTTTTAGTGAGTGGAATTCCTTGAGTCTTGTTAGCAAAATACTGATGCATAGCAGAAGCGAGATATGATAAAAATGGGCACTTGACACCCGTGGCTTGATCACGCCAATTGTATGATATGCTGAATTTGTACGAGCGCATGCATCGGACGGCGTTGATGGATATAATTTGAAGTTTACCTATCTATTCTACTCTATTGTGTTTGCGAATACTGCATGCCTGGTGTATTTGATCAATGGCCGCAGCTTCGCTTCGAAATTTCCTGGAAGTTCTTCAATTGTTGTCCCGTTCAATATTACTCAAAATGTTGCCCCTCGCTGTGCCATTGAGTTTACCCCATCTTGCCCCGCAATTTGGCAACCCTTGGAATGCTGTGTGTCTCAGGCTCTCAGCCCTACCTACTCGGTATGGGCTACCTAGGTACTCATGGAAAGAACTCTGTACAGTCGGTGCTAATTTGTTTCTAGCTTGTTAGCAAGTAGCTCTAGGTTTTGCACTTCGCATTGCCTACCTAGGTACATAGGTATGGAGTTCTGACAGAGACTCCTTTTCTATGTTTGCAGGACAACAAAGAGAATCCAAGCTCTGTCATTGGTGTCGGGGTTATTGTTCCGTCTCATTTATCTTTCGGTGAATGAGTTGATATGGCGTCAGCCTCTACTTATTTAGGTAACACTGCATGTACAAGCTACAGTTAATATGCAGCCTTGTCTGTAAAACAGGCAGCAACCCCCACCCAGTGTATTCAAATTCTAGATCAGCCATCTTGGATGTACGGTAAATTTTTCTTATTACTTGTCTTTTTTTTTCCTCTTTTCCATTCACAATCCAAAAGTTCCAATTCCCAGCCTTACCCCGCTTTGATTCACGCCCCATCTGTCAATTGGCCCACATGCTTGTATTCAGAACACTTCGGCACCCCGGGACTTACCAGTTCCTTTCAATGCAACTCTCATGTCGCAACAACGAAGAACAACCTGGGATATCTTTCCACATTGATTTTCGAGAACGGACTGGCGGCGAAGAATTACCTTGTAATTCACGACAACCTCCTCAAGATCAGAAAGCAAGCATCATGCCACCACAACCTTCTGCCTCAACGCTTGCGGATCCTAGTGCTTGGAGGGATTTCCCCAGGGATGTACCAGCGCTACTTAGACTTCCAACCGAGTAGGTGATGACTGGGCCCCTTGAAATACTTCCTTTTTACTGCTCAGCTATATATCGGCGTCATTATGAATGGTACTCATAAATCACGCCTTTTCCTACGCCGTCTACTGTTGCGCTTTTCGCAAAAACAACACAAAGAAATGGAAACTAATTCAGCGACTTACCAGGATCCACTTGAAGATTTTCGCTTACTTAAATCCAATCGATGCGACATGCTTGAGCTTAACTTGGTACCTTATCCTCATCCAAATCTCAAATCTGATGTTAACAATCGCGCAGTACATACATATTCCATTCAGCGCCACAACTTCCATATCCATCACCTCAACATGCCTCGCCCAAAGCAGGATATCTCCCACTTCCTCTCAACGTCGGTGCACCCGACTCTGAATTCCCTGTCATCCAAGCTCGTGGTTGTAAATTTTGCGTTCCCATAAAATACTATCCTGCTCACTGCGAACTTCACTTTCACTTGAGAGGCTTCATGCCAACGAATTTACAGTACTGTGGAACTCTTTGTAAGACGTTTACTAGGAGTTTGGCGGAGCCGATGATAGTGAGTAATGGGGTGGGGGTTCGACCAAAGGAGGAGCCTGCTGTTAGAGAGGGCTCGGATGCGGTGCAGGTGATTCGTCCGGGATGGCGGCGGGCAAGGAGTGCTACGCCTGTTCCGAGTGCTGGAGTCGGCGTTGATGTTGAGGGAGTTGACGAGAGACTGAGAAGGCAGCGAAGTGATACGCCTATTCCGGACGCGGATACTATGGCTGACTCTGATGAAACGGATCATGAAGGGAGTACTCAAGAAGAAGCGGATGACAACACCGAGGACTTTGACGACGGAGATGATATGGATGTCGACGATACGGCCGTAGCAACTCGAGCGCGAATTCGACTTGGCAACCACCGTAACAACGAGCTCTTCGAACCCTTACCGAGTTCTGCACTACGAGCTCGACGACTTCAACCAACCTACAGAAATACAAACGGCATCAGTAACAACTCCCCTCAACCACCACGATACCTCAATTCCCCATCTCCCTTCATTTTCCACCCCAACGACACCAATTCCCGCCGGCGCACTCTTTCTAACCAACCCCGGCCATCACCCCCTGCAGCACGAACCTACTACCAACCCGCCAACCCATTCCCAGCCGCCCCTCTCACCGACAACCGTCACAAGTTCTGCGGTACCTGTGGCGTCCCTTACGATCGGCCTTTCTCAAGGGGAAGACGCATGTTAGATATGCGCCGACCGGATGAGAAGCAGGTGGTTTTGCGGAAATGGTATAATGATATTCCGCTTGAGGGAAGACCGGCTTCGTAGATGAGTTATTCAAGTTGGGGTTTTGAGTGTATTTATGGGAATGTGGCTGCGACCTAGACGTTGGGGTAGAGGGAGGGTAGAGGAAGGCGCTATGGATTTTGCATTTAGAACTGCATTGCTTTGTCTGGCTGGTTTGAGGGAATGGCGTAAATGGATAGACACAGCGACTGAGCCTTTCGCTCTTTTTTTGGCATAGAGCGAGCTTTAGATCTTGCATACCCGGCATTTTATTTCCTCGCGAATTTCATGCAATATTAGATCCTCATAGACCATGCTCTCTTGCTCCCTTGCCGGTGATTACTCTTATTAGTAGGTGAGTAGCCTCATGTTCTTCCTTGAGCGACCTCTTCCAAAAAAAACAGTGAGAAAAAATCAATAACAAAAGAAATCGTAGCAAAAAACAGCAAAACTCAACCGCAGCTGGCTGCTGAAGCCCCACCAACAAGAGTCTCTCCCATTCTGAACTTAATTCACTCGAAGGAATTGACACAATGAGGTTAACGGCGATTCAAAATCAATTACTGCGATAGTTGCAATATTATTCAACGGCGCTGTGTGCGAACATATAAAACTCGAAAATCAACTGAGAGGTAACGACTGACTACTCCAAAAATACCAACAAAAAACCAGCAACAATTCTAAACAAAAGCAAAATCCTCTCCATGCGACCACCACAACCATCCCCTATTGCTTTCCTTCCCATCCCATGCAAAAAGACCCCCCAACCACAACCTCAAATCTGGACAACACATATAATAGACTCAATAGTAAACCCCGGCTCCTGACACTCATCCTGCATCGTAGTCCACCAAATCTCACCCATGCAATCTGGTGCCGAGTAGGCGAAAAGAGTGCAGTCTTTGTCGCTGGAGTAGGAGAGGGAGGTGCTGATGTAGGGGGTGCAGTCGTTGTTGCCGTCGCTGCCGAAATTGTGGTATCTGATTTTCAGAGGGTTAGAAGTAGAGGAATTGGGGGTGTTGATAGGGGAGGGGAGAGGTACTTACGCGTTTGGGGTTACGGCGCAATCGGTGGTTGAGAAGCCGTAGACTGTGGATGTCAAGACTGTGATGATGGGGAGGAGGAAGGTGTAGCTTGGCATTTTGAGGGGTGGATTTGATGCTTGGAGGGTTGTTTTGGGGTGTTGGGTTGGAAGTTATGGGGTGTTGTGTTGAGGCGTGGAAAAGCTAGGAGTGAATGAACTTTGAGATTTTATTGATTGTGGATGGAATAGTGGATTCGTGGAGGCTGGATGGTAGTGATGGATGAGAGTGTGATGTGTTGATGCTCAAAATCTCGCGGTATCAAAGAGTCCTTTATACCCTCATCCCTCACACACATCCAGCTTCTCAGCACCAAAACATCTGAAGCTCCTATTCAGCTAGCGCTTTCCCTACGAGCTTACTCTCCATCGCATAACCCTCACTGCTTACCCTATTCCCCCGAATTCCATTGCACCACTCAAATCAACATACGAGTCGCACTCCATTTCTCAACGCGCAAGAATAATTGGAACACAATAAAAGTTTACATCGTATCTCGCTTCTGATCGACTTTAAATTGGGTTGAGGCTGAGGAATGACATAAGCTGCGACCTTTGTCAGCTCGCAATATGGCTCAAATAGGAAACATTGCGATTCGCATGAGTTTCAACCCAACCTTAGATGCTGATTTACATGAAAGTTTCTTTGATAGGAGTTTGGAGTAGGATAAGTTGGAAAACTCCGCCTCTGTCGTGAGAATGTTCTGTGGTAGGATTTATTCTAGGGTGTTTCTGTTCAGCAGCTTTGATACCGGTACTATATTTATTTTCAGGTAGCTCTTTTACTTCTTTCGATATATAGCCGAGTAGCTTTTGGTATCGCAAAAATGCAACTTTAGATGGGATGCGCGGTGGGTCTCACGTTAAGCGAGCTCGAAAAGGGGTTGGGAGTTGATAGTCCCTAACGCCTGTAGATCTTAACACTTACGGATGAAGATTGAATAAGCACATTCCATATATAGAAGTAGATATTCAATACTCGAAAATACCATACGTAGTAAATAGAAGGCGTTTCCGGCTGACGAGAAGGGGGGAATCTTGCATGCGCTAAGCTTCATTCAAAACTCTTCATCCGAAGCTCGCAAAAATTGTTTCGAGGTCTATCGGCCAGACTATCCTGAAGGTCAAATGTACTGTCATTATCTAGTATTGCCTTCATCCCCCACCCTCTTCCATTTTGACCTTCATTCTCTTAAATATCCTGGCACAATAAGGTTCCAAAACAACAGAGGCCTTGTTTCGGAAGAGGCTCATTCATAGGAGAAGCTCCCCTGTTAAACTTAATTCTCTATAATAGTCTAGCACAATGTGGTTGAAAACGGGAGAGAGAAGGCGCTCTAAACCAATTAGTGCGGTACCTAGGTAACTGAGTAGAAGAAGAAAAATTCAAGGGTCCTTACACTTGCAAAAAGTTGCAAGGCGCAACATATCCAGGTATGGTTCGTGACAGGGAGTCGGGGATGAAGAAGGATTATAATTGGAATTATTGCAGAGTATAAGCTTCTCACGCCTTTGCCTACTTTCTATCGCGTACACTAAAATCAGTAAGAAAAGCAAAAATTACTGGATCCCCAATCAATGATTTTGGCCATCTTTTATCCCGAATTAACTGCGAACACTCTAAATAGCCATATTTCAAATATCCATCACAAAATAACCATTTAATTTGTTTCATATGAAGCATCAACGGATGGAAAAAAAATATTTTCATTGTTTTTTTCAGACTTCCAAGTTCTAATCTCTACCACCCCCAAGTACATGATCCCTGTCGAATCGCCAACTTCCTGCAAGTATCCCTTCTAGTAAGTCAGCAGAAATTAGCCTACGCTTTCAAATTTTCAAGGGGGGAGAATTGTGCGTCCCGAGCACTTACCAAAGAACAGAAAATAGCCTACGCTTTGTAGCCACCAGATTCAAATTGTGCATCCCGAGCACTGAAGAGGAGTTAGCCCATGTTTTATCGTCATGAAGAAGAACTTGAAGAATAAGAAGCAGGAAAATAGCATACGCTTTCCAGCCGTTGGGGCCTTCAAATTGTGGATCCCGAGCACTGATAAGGGAGTTGGCCGATGTTTTATCGCCATGAAGAAGAAGAAGAAGAAGAAGGAAAATAACCTACGCTTTCTTCCAGTCAGGGGAACTTCCCTGTTGTGGGTCCCGAGCACTGATAAGGGAGTTGGCCGATGTTTTATCGTCATGAATTATCTAAAGAAAAAGGAGTCGAAGAGAACTTACGCTTTATAACCCCCAGATTCAAATTGGGCATCCCGAGCACTGAAAAAGGAGTTAGCCGATGTTTTATCGTCATGAATTATCTAAAGAAAAAGGAGTCGAAGAGAACTTACGCTTTGTAGCCCCCAGATTCAAATTGGGCATCCCGAGCACTAAAAAGGAGCATTAGCCTCAATACTTCATGTTTATGCATCACCTGAAGAAAAATGAGTCGAAGAGAACTTACGCTTTATAACCACCAGATTCAAATTGGGCATCCCTGGCAACTTCACTTCTCACACTAAAAAAGGAGCATTAGCCTTAACGCTTCATTATTATACATCACCCAAAAAAAGGAAATCGAAGAGAACTTACGCTTTATAGCCCCCAGATTCAAATTGGGCATCCCTCACACTAAAAAGGTGCGTTAGCCTCAATATTTCATCATTATACATCAAAAAAAGACGTCGAAGAGAACTTACGCTTTGTAGCCCCCAGATTCAAATTGGGCATCCCTGGCAACTTCACTTCTCTCACTAAAAAAAGAGCGTAAGCCTCAATACGTCATCATTATGCATCACCCAAAGAAGTCGAAGTCGAAGAGAACTTACGGATTATAGCATCCCGTGCAACGGTCAGCGGTGGGAGTCCGCTCAATCACATTGAGATTGGTCGTGACGGCCGGCGTAGGAGCAGCCAGAACGTTGGATGCTGCCAGAGCAAGCAAGAGAGTTGGGATGTGGAATTGCATTCTGAAGAATGTTGGTGGGAGTTGATTGTTTGTAGTGAGTCTTTGGTCTGTGATGATGATGATTGTTTTTCAAGGAGAGGGAAGGGGGGCTTCTTATAGTCGAAATTGAGGCACTTGTCGCGAGAGTTCCATATCCTTGAACGAAGTAATAGGCGTATGTTGGCGGAGGTATCTTCGTACCTTTACCAATGATACTTTCCGTCACATACAATGGCATCCTTGTGTTGAAAACCGTGGCGGTTCAGCTCGGGTATGCATCTCGCTTCACCCTATGCAGCGTACCTGCTTCAGACAAATCACAACACCTTTTCCCCCACAATCCTCGAACACGAGAACACGAGAAAACACTCACTAAGCAAGCCACAGCCATACACTCCTCAAAAAGGAAGAACATCACAGATATCGGATGTAGGCGTCAATATCCGTGCGGATCAGGGAGATGAAGCAGTTGGGCTTTTCTCTGCATAGAAGAATTCGAACCCGTGCCCATAGATCTACGGGCGTTGACGCCTATCTCGAGAATAAATGGGACAATCATGTCTCCACGATGTCTAGGTGTCGGGTGGGGAAGTGTATGCAGCGCGATTAGAAATCTCCGATGGAGAAACTTCAGCTCTGAGTTTCTGCACCCAGAACGGGAACGTTGGAAGCCAGAACCAAAATCCCATTCCACAGAAAACACAGAATCCAAACACAAACTCGGATTCAGCCACTACCCACACTCCCGAGCTATTGGTTGCACTCTGCCTGCCATCACAAAACAACAAAACGCAAAATCAAATTCGCCATCGACCTCTCGTCCGAACTCAAAGCAAATGCATGAATCTGCTTTCCAAGTCCAGAACAAAGGTGCGAGTTTCTACACCCGAATTTCTTACGTCCCAACCTCCGGCTTTTGCAACTTAAAACATACAGAAAGAGGAGACTGAAGTGCAAAGTAACAGCGCGCGAAGGACAAGACAACATTCTACTGAATCGAACAAGGGAAAGAAATCTCGCTCACTCCACGCAAATTGCAAAAAAATCAAAATCAAAACTGCAACTCCACCAACCTGTCCGCCGAAGGAAACTTCCTCCCAACACTTCTCACATCCAAACGGCCAAGGACCCAACCCAAATTGTAAATTGTTTGCAGAATGCCTCATTTCATCTTGCACCCAAGTCCCTAAAGCCAACAGGATAATTGGTTCCTTCCTGTGGTCAACCAAACATCCCACCCACCTACACAATCTGTACATCAAGGCTAGCAAGAAACATGGAAACCAAGATCTCTGACCTAATAAACACCCTTACACCCAATGCTGCTGGTTCCGGGGAAAAAAACAAAGGTGGTTCATTCATTCCTCATCAATTCAATATCCCCAAGCTCCAAAAATGCATTTCAGGCCTCCCTTTGCCTGCCCTTGGTATAAAAAAAACACCTTCCCATCAAAAAAGACCTTTCAAATTATGCAAGCCCAGACTTCCACACATCCCCGTCGCGTCACCGGATTTTCTTGCTGTCAGGTAATATCCTGCTTAGACTGCGCAGTACTTCCTGTATCGGTAAATCGCGAGTGCCCACTGCTTCCCTTTCTTTGCGATCTCGTTCTTCCACTCGAACAGCGGACACGGATAATATTTTGTCTGCAGCTCTACCAGCCGTTTGCTCGTATTGCTCTAACTTGTGTACTCCATCTGAAAATTGGTCCACCTTGAATTCTAAGGTTGATAACAAGTCTTGAACTTCTTTCGCAACCTGATCTCGCAGATCAAGCGCCGAGAACGACGATACCGTGGCGAGTATTTCTGCTTGTTCGGGGGAGAGAAGTGACGCATCGATATTTGAAGGCTTGATTTCGGTTGAGTTTTCGGGAAGTATTGGGGGAAGCGGAGGGGGGGATTTTGCCAGGGCTTTCCATTGATCGCGTTCCTGTTTTAACCTGCGGGAAGCAATTAGATCTCTAAACTTAAAACCAACACGTCATAACCTACAATTTTATCCTAGAATCTGATTCGGCGATTTGTTCTTCCAGCTCAATATTTCGAGGGTTTGGTTTCGTTACAATTTTCTTTGGTGCCGTATCTTCTCTCGAAAACCAATCCGAGAAGTCTGACCTATTGGAAAAGTCTTTGAGTAGCCCTTCCTTAATTGTCCGCGCTATGCCACTAGTCAGCGAATTCGTTATCGGTCATTGTAAATGCTTACCTGCTTGTTCAGCCAAATCATTTGCCTCTCCATGTGACGGTTTTTCTCCCAGTTCTCGCTCGCCAGTCCAGGTCAACAGCTGTCTCATTCTCCTTGGTTCGGTCAACCCATCGGCCTCAATATGCTTGTAGAATTCCGAAGCCTCCACCTCCCGGTGTGGTATCGCACTGTGGCCGTTTTCGATTAATGAACTCGCCCTTCGTCCACGGAGTCCTAAGCTGCTCCTTCTTGTACCGGCTCCCTTCTTTCTCATTTCCTTGTTCCTGTCGATAACTGGGGTGTCAGAGAAAGGCAAAGTGATGATCGTAGGCTGATTACTTCCATCTGGCACCGAAATCTCTTGCTCATTCGCTATTGTAGACCCAACCAGGTCTACACCGTCGTGTTCGGTGGTTTCTAGTATCGAGCCATTTCCTCTGGCCTCGGCATTTTCCACCTTCCCCGTCGAGGTACGCGTACTTTTTTTCCTTTTTGGGACAATGATACTATCGCTACCGTTCTTAGGAGTTGCTGCATTCGCGGGTCGCCCTCGAGGTTTCTTCTCTGGCTGCTCTACCTCTTCGTCGCGCTCTCTTGGCTTTCTACCCCTCTTCGCGACTGTTGGCGGTGCAGGTGCGACTACAGGATCCGGAGGCGCTGGCGCTGTCTTTGTTCGTTTTGATCCGCGCGTAAATACAAAATCTCCATCTTCTTCGTCGTATGCTACACATCCCATGTCAGAATCCCGCGTTACAAACTTTGCGGATGCGCCCCTGGTTCTCCTTACCGGCTAGCCGCTTGCTCCTCCGCCTCCCACTTGGTTGACTCATGCTCAACGTCTCTAGAGGAATCCGCGTTCGTACGAGGGTAGTCATTGATCAAGGTCGTCGGTCGCGCATCTGTTTGCGTGGAAGATGAAGTCGGGGTAGAGGGAATCGATCTCGCGATTGTCTTCGTTGTCGCGTAATTGCGCAATTGGTGTCGCGTCAATTGGGAGATATTGATGATAATATGCTTAGAGCATGCAATGCGCGGGCGTCGGAGGGGAATTTGCGGTGGTTGTGGTCGTCGATTGTAGGGATTTGATGGTTCGGCAAGGAAGCAGCGATTGTTTACATTTGGGCGAGGACCAGGTTGACACGACATGTGACCCAAAACGACACGTGATGTTCAAGATGAGCCAATCGGGTCACCCTTGCCGCCGATCATAAGTACGCAAATAAGCGGTATTTTTGTTTGCTCACGAACGACCTTAGTAAGAAGCAGAGAGCTTTGTGACTACTTCCGCATTGAAATGATATGTTGTCGTGAAGGATTCCGTCTCAGAGCGGCCAAGTTCCAGTACTCGTACAAATACTTCTCACACCCTTCTCGGCGTGGATTTACCTCGATAGGTCGCCCGATGGCTGACGTCTGCTCCAAAAATTGTGAATACGCAGCCTCTTCAGCACAGTAGGTAGCTATTTCGATACCGCTAACTACTCCTCACCAACGAGGCAATACCCCGTATTAATTGGTTTAGAGCGCCCCCCTCTCCCGTTTTTGATCTCATTATGCTAGGATATCTGAGAGAATAGAGGTTAAAATGACAGAGGCCCTGAAAACGGGAGAGAGTTCGTTCACGGATGTATCTCTCCCGTTAACCTCGATTCTCTTTAATAGTCTGGCACAATGAGATTAAAAACGGGAGAGGGGGGCGCTCTAAACCAATTAATGCGGTAACCAATTTCTGCGGCACTGGCCAACCGCTCTGAGCTGTGACCGAGTGAATAGTGAATACCAGCTTACAGGAATATTTGTGGTGGAGGCAGCCGTTGAAACAAGCCAACTTCAAGTCCCAAAGACGCTGCTCGCTGATTTTGATCAAGCCAGAATCTTACAAATCAACAATATTTCCGCCATCAAACCCAACATCCACTATGGAAGTTGACTACTCGCAAGGTTTTGGCTCGTTCTTTTTCGCGCCCGCCAAAAACAATGTTAATCGATCTTCCCTGTTTACGGGCCCAACTCCAACGGAACACAGATCTCCAGCCCCCAAAGTGCGTCGAGCGATTTCTGAGTCGTTCGATGGTCCCACATTTCCCTTTATGAAATTGCCCTTGGAGCTAAGGATGCACATCTATCGACTTCTAATTTCTCCGCTGTTTGAAAGAGATCAAGCAAAAGATGCTTATGATCTTCCAAAGCTCCAAGTACCGCATGGAATTCGATTCAGGTATGTTCTCGTAACGTTTCATATTTCCTCCTATTCATTTTGAGTTCAATGCCGGCAACATTGCCGTAAGAGCTTATCGCTTGATTTTTGGGATTTGAAAGAAGATATTTTGATACGCAATCGTTTCTGTGTATAATACCAGTTATTTATAATCTTGCTCTTCACTTTACCCAGCTTTCTGATCTCTTTGAGGGCTGTAAAATATCAAGGACAACTTCGAATAAAGATTGGCTGACTGATATTATCTCTTCAGAATAAGTGACGGAGCTTGGGAACCACGGGTTGCGACGTTTCAAGAAATGGATTATGGCTACACATTTTCCCCCGACCAAGACGAAGAGCCTAATAGCCATCTTGAGACCTACAAGGCTATTCAAGATGGCAGGCTCACTGAGGCAGAATATCCGGCAGGATGGAATGCCAGTTATTGGCAAAGCAAGCAAACTCCCGACGAAACCAATAGTGAATGTGATTGGTCAGAAGACACCTCTGACGAGGAATCTGATATTGACGCCAATGTCGGAAATTATGGCGAAGATTTCGAAGAGACTGAACCGAACTTATTAAGACGCCTCTGTCGGGTTCACGTTGACCGCGTGGAGGAGGTATCCATAAGATGCTTCCAGGAGTTCAGCAACCTTGAATGCGGAAAGTGCGATCAATTGTTACATTCTTCCTACGACTCTATCCATCGCCTCTCACAAGTCAGCCGAACTTTTACCCAGGAGGTTGGGGCTTGTCTCTGGCAAAACGCTGTCCTCGACGTCGACGACATTGAGATTTTCTCTGTCTTTATTCAAAGCCACCCTGCAGTCCTGGAACATGTCAAAGGTCTTGTCTTTCGTCTTGAATTCCACCAGGACCCTCTATTCACCACCCGGCCGTCGGATCTCACCAAATTCATCGAGCTAGTGTCAGAGAATATGAAGCTTCGCTTTCTCACTGTTGACTTATACATGGAGCGTGTTACTTTAGAGGACACTTCGACGTTACATTCTTGGGGCTCGATGTTTAAGGGCTTGAAATCGATAGATAGCCTTCACATCAGGGTGGTGTTGTACGTATTTCATACACTTCCTTTTTCGCCATCAAACGATCGACCTGTTGATCCAGAGCTGGAAAAGAAAATTTTAGAAGCCTGGCTACCTGACAGCACCAGAGAATTACTACAAGGACAACAATCCGCCAGTCTGGAGTATTTGCAGTCCCGTCAATGAGAATGTAAGTATATCACCAATCCTCTTTTAATCCGTTTACACAGCTTCCCTTTGGGGTAGCTTCGATCCTTTCATTCTCGAGACCATTCTCAGATATACTAGAAACAGAACACCGTTAGACCGACTACTTCTGACGAGTTACAGTCATCTCACCGCATCATTTCTTCTCAACTTTCTCCAGTGCATACAGTACAAATATTTGTTCTTTTTTAGCCTGATCACAAATGTACGGCTAGCCCAGGAGACCAAGAAGAAGAAAAGCTGACCAGACTCCCAGCTCATCCAGGCAAACACCACAAATATCAATATTCGGGGAAGAGGTTTTCCTGGACCCGATTTCATTCACAGCGTTCGAGTTCTTGAAGCTAGGCTAGCTATGTCACCTGCGCGTTATCCGAGAACCGGCAACATCTAGGCAATTTGCCAGAAAGTCTGTACAGTATTCCTCTTCGATTTCGTTTAGGGTGGAAAAGTCGTCTATTGGAAAAAAAGGATAGGCCCTTCTACTTTGCTATTATCGATTTCGATTCTCAAGTCAGCGTAGAAAAGGATCGACGAAAGATGTCAAGTTGGATGGCAGCAGATTTAGGATGAACACCGTATGTTTAGTATCATTTCGGGATTGAAACAGTGAGTTTTAGTTTTAGCAATACAAAAATTCCACGCGGAGAATAGGGGTGTAAAAGCACCCTGGGTAGTTAGTATTTAACTCTATATACACCCCCCGAGAGGCAGAATCTCCCAAAGCACGGTTTCCGATCTTTAAATTCCTTACTTCTAGTGGGTAGTGGGGGGGGGGGGGGCAAAAAACCTATTCAAAATTTAGAAATACTGTCATTCTTGTTTTCAAGATATAGTTGTTGGCCCTCTATTAAAGAGGATGGAAATTTGGTTGTGGGATGCCAACACCGTCTCCCGTTTGAGGTAGTATTAAAAAATCGAACTTGGAAATCCCCCGCAGTATTCTACACACTAACAACTTTACCCAACACACCCGTCTAATCCCCATCCAAACCCATCCCAATCTCTAATACCCTACCAGAGATTATCTCATAGATCAACCACAACCTAGCCAAAAACAAAAACCCTTCTATCACTTCCTACTTGCCAGCTAGCACATTTTCCAATTCCCGTGCACGCCAATACAGTACCTGGAATACAAGCCCCCCTCTCTCCCATTGTGCCAGACTATTAAAGAGAACGGGAGAGTCTGTTATTGTGACCTGTATTGTGCCAAATGGGAGAAAAAGGGGGTCTTATATTCCAATTAAATGCGGTACCCACCCCCGATCTCTATTTGTACTGTACTGTACGTCCTCTAAGACAGTTTGCAGAATCCTATCAACTGCAATGGTATAGGGATCTTCATACACAAGTAGGGAAGTGAAGTGTTGCCACCGCCAAGCTCTGCATCCAGGATTTAGGGGGCGAAATCACGTGTCATAATCTTCACAACCACATTTGCTTGAAGGAGATGATTCGCCATTGAAGTAGAACCGGATAAACTGATTTTTGAAACCTCAATGATGAAAGCTTTAAAACGGGAACCAGCAGGATGGCCCGATTACGTCTTGGCACGACGACACTGTTATAGGAATACGATTTGCACTTTGAAGCCACCGGGCGCGCACGAAAACCAAGGGAGCACAAGAGCCAGGCACCAAGAGGTATAAAACCGTTGTGGTATTAACTAACCTGCGGCGCGGTAGGCTACAGTAAGGAGGATGTTAATTTTTCGTTCGAAACCGGTCCTCACCTCCTGTATCCATCATCGCGGCCTCTTCTGCGGTCGCGGTCACGATCACGGCCATCATACCGGTCCACATCTCGGCCACCACCCCTCCTATCATCTCTAGAATCATACTCCCTACGATCCGTCCGCGGCGGGCTTCGACTCCTGCTTCTCTCCCGTTTGTCCGAATCATTCTTCCCCTCCCTCTCATGCCTCTTGCGCATCTCATCTTCGTCGTAAACCATTCCATACCGATCCCTTCGAGGCCCCGTGCTATAATCTGCTGCTTTGTATTGTCTCTTCTTCTCGAGCCCGCTGACACCACCAAACCCGCCCCCACCGGTTCTTCGTTTCGAATTCGTTGCTGTACGCCATGTATCTGATAATTTAGATACCGATTGGGAGAAATCAACATGGATTCGGTGGTCGTCGATTAGAACGCCTTGCATCTTAAAGTATGCTTGCTCGCACGATGCTTGGTCTTCGTACTCGATAAACGCGTACTGCAAGCTGTCGCCAGTTCGCTTGTCTCGAATTACTTCGCAAGAAAGTATTTTGCCGAAACGGCTGAAGATAAGTTCTAGATCCTCATCTGAACACGTTAGCGATGTAACAATGTGGTGCACGAAAGCGGTCTTACCGGTTGTAACGGGGTTCAGCTTGCAAACAAATAATACATTCTCAGGTGGCTTTACTTCTGCAAAAGGAAGATCCCCAACCATCTCCAATGTCAAAGCTTGTGCCCTAGCTTCGCGTTCTCGCCGCTGCTTCTCCACAGCTTCAACATCGTTTTCCTCATCCAAGTTATCATCCTCGCCAATGCGGACTGTGGCAAGTTGTGCTTTGGATGGGACAGGGCTTTCAGGAGGCTCCACGAGGCCCGGAGGATCATCGTATGGGTCGTCAAGTATAACCGTGTGCTTGATACGTACGTCGACCAAAGGACGACCCTTTTCATCGCAGAAGGCATCATTGATCTTCTCAAGCGCGTCAAATCCTTCTACCACTTTCCCAAATATTGCCGCCTTTCCATCCAAGAAGTCTAGATTGTCGCCCAATGTGATGATGAACTGACTTGCCGCGACTCTCTCGTCGGGGTCTTTGGCTGAAGGGGCCGTAGCCATACTCACAGTACCCCTCTCTGCATGCTTTAATTTTGGATGTAAATCTGTTGTAAAAGTCCTCCTCGCAGGCCCGTTGATTGCGCCCCATATCGAGCTTCCTCCATCACTTTCTTTCGATTCTGGGCCGATAGGATCGCCGGTTTGGAAGGAGAAGTTCTTCTGGACGTTGTAGACGGGAGAGAAGTTGTAGTATTTGATTTTGCACAGCTTCAGGAAGCTAGATCAGCGCGGAAGTCTTAGTATCTATGTGTTCAGTTATTTAACAGGCAGAGAGGAATCAAAATAGAAACTCACTTCTCGCATAGCTTGGGTGCATAGTCGACCAAAAGGTCAATGACGATGTCGCCAGCAGATGTTTCGAGGAGCACACTCATGGTCGCGCTGAAGATACGCGGGATTGCTCACATGAAGTAGCTGCGAGTCTCGAGGCTCCGGGATGCCTAATGCTGGCTGAGTCGAGGAATGGTGGCAGTATGCTGTATGTTGTGGTATTGCCCTCTTGGCTTTCTTGCATTAGAGCCGCAGCTTGGATTCACTTGGATTTGGCAGCTTCACGCCTCGACGGCAAAGCCTCGGCTTTTGAACCTTGCAGCGCCGTCCTGCCGACTTCCCGTGTCTTCACCCAGAAAGCCAGACCCGTCAATCGTTTCACATCTTTCTACAACACCACACTTGCTCGCAAGTATATACTCGACTATCGAGTGTGCCCAGCGGCCCGTGAGCAGCCAATGCTCTCAATTGAATCATACCGAGTACCTAGGTAGAAACTACCGTTCTACACCATTTTCCCACAGCTTCTGCGCTGCGCGGAGGGAATACTTACAGGTAGCGACCAAGTTGTTGCCGCTTGCTGTAAGTGTGTATCAATTCTAACTCTGCTTTTCGCAAATCTGCTGTACAAGTTCGCTGATTCTCTTTCTTTGCTCTGGGATCTGTGCGCTCCACGTCTTGGTCCTTTGCGAGCGTGTCCTATTTCCATTTTCAAGTCGATTATCCCCAGCTCCTCTCCTTGGCGGCTTCATTTCCAAAGTCCACGTCGGCGCAATAGACTCTACCTGAGAATTCAGCTTCATTTCTCGCCATGAGCGTGGCGTCTTCTGTCGATATTCCACCAATATTTTCTTCAGCGACCACACGTGCCGGTGCCACTGTCCTCCTTCGGACATGCCTTGGGTCACTACTGCGCTTGTCCAAGGGGCAACGACCGCCACGACCACAACGACCATGCCCAAAGACTTTTATGGACCCCAACTCCTTGAGCTGATCTCCCGGTGCCTTCGATGCAGATGTACTAGAGCTCTCCAGGTTTTCATTGGGATGAAAGGTCTATACGAGGGTGGCTGGCTGTGACTTCCACTTCCCCTTCCCCCCGGACCGGGTTCCTGAATCAACTCCTGGCCGGAGACTCCTCCAGCTCCATTGTTGTCCTACCTCTGCTATATCGTACGACACCTTCTCGATCTTCTCCTGCATCCATTGTCAGACGTCAAAAGTCCAAATCGAAAGACGATTCGAGCCGTGGGGACCGGATCAAGAATCCTATGCTGTATGAGCAACGATACCTGCTGAACCCAGACCTGCCACGGCAAATGGCTTTCGGATTCAGCGTGGGCAGTGCCCGAATCGAACGAATACCGGGTTTATGGAAGTGTCCCGCTGGCCCCCACCAACGCTCTCTTTGACTGGATCAACCCCCCCTTTCTCTCACGGATAGCTGCATATCAGAGGTGGCACGCAGAATTTTGGCAGGCTGTCACCCCCAGTGACCCCCCCATGCTGGAGACCGAAGGTAACAATGTTCCGCCACTAAAACTACATGCCCTTTCGCATGCGTGGAGAAGTATCAGAAGCTTTGAGATGAATATCCCAAGTCCGTCATGAAATAAGGCTATCAGAAGACGGGGAAGGCGCTTCCCGGCCGCGCCATATTACGTGCAGACCCTTCTGCAGCCCGGAATCGATCCTTTCGATTGCTGGCGGCGTCTTCGATACACATGGATGCATCCTGCTGATTTCTGGTGCCGAACCAAGATCTATCCAACAACTCGAGGATCACGACCTCCTCTGGGTCTCGCCGAAGATCGACCGATCACAGAGGTAGGACCAGATGAATCGATGAATCGAACCGCCCCAGACGTCCTACATCTGACAGCATAAGCTTATCTGGGGGCAGATGGACTTCGTGTCCAGACGTTGTCGGCCCATCTATCGCTCTGGATCAGTGCTATGGGAACCTGCCTAGCAGGAGTGACCGCCATCGTGGCCCCCGCAATTCTAGCGCTTCTAACCATCTGCAACGCTCCCGCAAATTTTGGTATATCGAGGACAAGGATTCGGTAGCTGATGATCTCTCAAACTGGAAGCACGCAAGAAGGAAGCATTCTGCTTGAAATCAAGACAATTTGCTAGCCTTTCTTTCACTCCAAAAATGCGGGATAGTCAATTTGAGTTGGACAAGTCCCGCCGCTTGCGTTTATAACGTGTTCACTTGAGAAGTCGTTCATCAATGAGTGCTTTAGCCTCGTGCTTCTCCGGTACGTCGATGAACAAGGGTCCACATACTACCCCAAGCATATGCAGTGCCAATCTCCAGCACGCTGTGCTACTGAAATGTAAGGTTGTGGAAGGCTATCTCCCAGACTAGAAGGCACCCCGAGCATACTTCGGACTCCCACCTTTTTGGCTTATGCCAATGCGTCTGAAGAATTTTTTTGCTTTGCTGCAGTATCTTTGTATCCTCGAACCCCTCATGTAAAAACACAAGAAGAAACGTTCGATTCTGACGCAGCATGGTGATACTCGGTCCGTTCATCAAAGAGCTATTGTAACCCTCTCGAACGGATGTTTTTCGCTGGCTTAGCGTCTGGCACCATGATTGGACAAGGTACCCTGCCTTGGAATTTCGCTCAGGGGATTTTCGTCGCCGGGCAGCTGATCCAACCATTTCACAGGACCTAGGGTTCTACAGCATAAAAACCTCTGAAGGATGTGTCGAGCGGAACTGGGGTTGCATGGTGGCTGGTTAAGCAAACAATACCTTGAAAACGGACAGTTGGGGTAGGGTCGGGGAAGCAACTAGGTTTGCTACCCAGTGGTGCGTGTGGGTTGCGGTAAGTGCAATTCTCCAACGCCTGTTTTTGCCTCTGCATTCCAGCGGTCAAGACATTCAGGTAAAGCGATTTGGGTCGTTAAAAGTACGCGAAGGGGCTTCTTTTATCCTGGCCAATTCCATCCCCTGTAGCGTATGCACCGAAAAAATCCGTTGCATCAATGACGAAGCGGGTACAATTCTGGAGGCCATACTCAAGAGACAAGGCTGTAGCGAAGTTTCCCTTCGAGGTGCTGCAAAGTCATACAGGCGTACGTTTGCTGATCTGTAGTACGGACGCCGTTAGAGGTGCGGAGCCTCTTCTCTGTTTGCAAGGCCCAAAGTGTATGAGAGCTAGCCCGTCGTTACCTGTCAAACTTGATTTTGTCCTAATTAGTCGACTTGCTCGAATTGCTCCGCTTGAAAGAGTTAGCCTCCTCCGCGGGCCAATTCTCCGGTAGTTGGGGGTGGCTGTCAAACTTCAGAGGCTTGTAAAGCAAGTAAAGATGCGCATGCATAAGCACTTTACACTTCCCTACTCGCAGACCTAGCAGAACGTGGCCTTCCCCGCGCCCCCCATGGCAATCCAACATAAAAAATCTTTGTCTGCTCCGGTGGTGTTTCATCAGCCAAAGACAGTTTTACAAATTCAGCACTCGGAACTCCATAGGCAAGGCGAGTTCTTAGTCAGTCTCATCACATCATAAGAAATTCAAAAACCGGAACGCCTTTCCCATGACTTCTCGCTTGGTATCTCTCATTCTGTTTGCATCGATACGCTGGTGGATATGGACCAAGATGTGAGCACAGAGCTTTTGAGGAAGCCTCCTCCTGCACAGGGAATGCAGCCACCCGTCCTGTGTAAAGTGCAGATTCCTCTAGGCATATCAGTATGGGTCTGGATAAAAAAAAGTGATTTGTGATTGAAATGCGTTATGAAGGGAGCTCCAAGAGCTATGGACGAGGCAAACATCACAGGTCACACGCGAATATAAGTGCTTGCTTGCCTCGCCTTGACCCCGCGACCCGCCTCTCCTTTCTTCTTGCTCAACTAGAACACCTATGGCCAGTCATCCTCCCAGACACGCGCTCGTTTGACATACACAAGTAATCACTTACCCACATATTTCCACCTACTATTTTATCAAAACAACAGCAGCGGCAGCATCGAGCTTTTGAAGGTGTGGACAACTGATCAATTATTTCCTGTTTTCTTTCAAAGTCTGATAGTTTGAAGTAGATGATGACTCGATATTACGAGGATGAAGAACCATCATCTTTGCGACGATACAATCAAAATCGAGGACACGTATATCCCATAAGTTACGACCACCGAGAGTTGCCGCCAGCAGCTCAATACACCGGACCTCGAGATCATCTGTCTCCCCACGAATCTCGCAGCGGTCATGGTTCAGACCAAGACAACAGCTCCCGACCAAGAAGCAGAATTCCTGTCGCAGTAAGCCCGATAAACTCACCCTTCACAATGAAGTCGGTTCTGATAGATGTATTTTAGTGTGGCCGATGCAGGAAGCGCAAGATTCGGTGCAGTGGCGACATAGGCTCTGGTCTCCCATGCACTAACTGTAAGAGTGCCGGCAATGAGCATTGTCAATTCTTGAGAGTAAGTCATCTGTGCTTCTCCGACACACGCATTCTTCATTGTACTTACTTCTTGACGCGTAGGTCTCATCCACTGAAGCGAGCATGAGAAACGATGGCATTGATTTCATTGGCTACGAACTGCGCCAACAATTGCAATGTCGCATGGGACCGAACTCGTACATTGCACCCGGAAGCCAGTTGTCAGAGGGTTACTATTCTCGCAGCAATTCCATTTCTGGATTGGCAGCAGCCTACCAACCACCAAAATACCACGGCATGGGATCATTCAATGAATACTCGGAGGAGAATGTTGACTACGGGGTTCAAGGTGGAACTTATCCTATTTTAGGATCCGACCATATCGCATCTCCAAGTTACCCTCCAAACTCTAGCCGTGGATGGACGCCAATTCCTCAAATGTCGAAGAACAGCGCAATGTATCTTGAACAAGAGCCAGGATACGGCAATGGTCAAGTTTCCTACCCAGGCGCCGCGTATCAATTCCGACCGACCATTAGTCCCGAGAGCAAGCCTTCTGCCACGAGCAGCTCCTTACCAACACCATCTAGTGGAACGGATCGCCTCCTTCCATACCCATCGGCAAATCGTTCTTCAGCTGGGTCGTATATGAGATCGAATCCATCCAACAACGGGCTCCCGACATCCCAGTCCTATCACTCCTCATATGATGGCATCAAAGCAGCTAGCCTCTCCGACAGCAACCTTCCGGGCAACTATCTATACCCATCTAGCAGCCCAGAATCGCTCTCCTCGTCTCAACAGACAGCTTATAGCTCTCAGGCTCTTACCGGAAGTCAAAACGAGCTTTATACCAGCTCCAGCCAAGAGAACATCTACCATGGAAACGAAAACACCGAGTCTTCATATGGACCCAGCAGCGACAAGCGGAACTCTCATAGCAGTAGCAGCCATAGCGGGAATGCTTCGGAGGGAGGCGCTTCCATGGCATCCAGCATAGGAACTGGCAATCTCGCAAACGGACATCCCTACGTTCCATACAATAGCCATTCCAGTTACCCTCAGCCACCAATGGATATGCCGGCTCCTACACCGACACGTCGAATCAAACCTTCAAGTATTTCTGCTTCATGAGATTCATAATCATCTGCAATTTGCGTATCCGGAATTGGAACTTTTTACGGTGCTGCCGTTACGATGAAGTCGGGCTTGACGGCATTTTTGCGCAGTTTCCCTCACAACCTAGATGTGGCTTGTCATCGTGTCCAGCTTTTCCTGGCTCAACCACTCGCTGGCTTTGACAACACCGACTTTTCCTCCCATTCGATACACCTCATCATTACGACACACCTCAACACCACAGAGTACCCTTGCGACATAATGTCTTTTCGATTTCCCACCGCTCATTTCCTTCTTCAACTCTTACAGCCACAGTACACAAGCGGCTCGAATCACATACCTCTTGCACACTTATTTTTATCATCATCGTCATCATCGTTCCAATCATTCAATACGTGTATCCATCTGAGGAAACAAATGGGATGTTCGAGTTCTATTCAAAAATTTCCATATTCATCATGGACCAGTGGGGAAAGGGGGTGCGGGGGGTGCAAACGGCGAATTCAGAACACGGACGGGGCGACTCTCGGAATCTACTAAAATTTATTTTACTTAAAAAGGAAAGGGGTGCAATGGAGAATGGAGAACGGAACGGACGGGTTGGATACAGGGGAATGGTCATGATAGGAGTTTATGCGATTTCATTTTTTTTTTTATCTCGTTGTGGTTTGGGGTTCTGGGCTGGGATGGAAGAGGGGTGTTAAAGTGTGTATTAAGATTAGTAAGATTTTGCTGTATTGTATGAACGTTAAGATATTCGATCTTGTTATCATCGAGATTGACGGCATGTCTTGAAGTCGCCTACATAACTTGCCAAACCCCATTTTCCATCAAGTTCTGCTTGTGCCTTCCGCGCTTCAAACTTCTGTTGAGCTACGAGTCTCGAGCGATGTTCAGTCAAGGTAGAATTAGGCTCTTGTCTTCGAAGGTTCATTGACCTAGAAGAATGTGGTTAGTTGACGTTAGAACTCTTATTTGAGAAGCGTTCAGATACCACCCTCTGGATTGGGTACAATGATCATTGAGGGGGTCAATCACGTGATTCAGAGCATGCGCTTGGTCGCACCTCGGTACCTACCTATGTAGGTATCGTTTCAGACAATTCAGACCCCGTGTAATAGACATCCTGTTGCATTTTTCTTACTGACGAATATGTACCTGGATCAAAAAGCCCTCTATAGTTGCATACTAATTTTGTACCACCCTGCCTGGCCCTGAGCTCTTGGCGCGTTGTACTTTGCTCACGGACCTTGATTATAAATCAAAGATTTCAGCAACAAAATGTCGTCGCTTTCCGAGACGACTTTTATTTTATTTTCAGGCAGCAAAGGACGGCTCAAATTGAGGTAGGACATGTTTTGTTGTGTTACTAGAAGCGACGCGAACCCCCCTAAAATGCGACTCGGCTCGCTTAATCCACTTGGGAACGGAAACGGTCATCGGGAATAAGACAGGGGAAGCGGTGAAGAATAGTCAGCCCTTCAAGAAGGCGGCAGAGCTGACAGAGATGATGGACTTTAACATTGCATTATTCTGATTTCGCGGTAAGAAGGCACAGCTGAATTTTCCCATCCCCGCCTATGGCGGAGTACAGAAGGGACTGGCCAGAACCCCAAAGGAGAATTGAGATCGATTTCAAGGTAGATCAGAGTCCGGTAAACACGTAATTATGAGGAAGATGTCAGCACGCACCGTTACCCAATCTTACCGGAGGAGAGGCTTCTCGCGAAGCCTCTTACCTGGGAGATGGGGATCATTCAGGCAGGAATTTTTTTTTGGTAGGAATTCTGAGGCATCTAAGGCGGAAGGAACATTTATTTTATTTAAATATTAGATCTAACAATAAAAATAAACTAAAATAATTATAATTTTAAGAAAAATAATTCTTTAAGAATAATATAATAAAATATTATAAATAAATTTTATTTGATATTAATTCTTAAGGTTTATATTCTGGAATCACGTGGGCGCCTTACCTGATTCGATACTAACTAACCTGATTCGATAACATGCCTTAGAATCACCACCAAAAAACGTTTCTGCCTGAATGATCCCCATCTCTGCCCTTAGAGGCTCTCACAGGTTCGAGCTTGCGAGTACCGCCGACGCCGTATCTCCGACTAGATTGACCGTTACCCCTCTTTTCCTGGTGTCATCACTAAC
This sequence comes from Hymenotorrendiella dingleyae, assembly GCA_003988905.1. NCBI lineage: Eukaryota > Fungi > Ascomycota > Leotiomycetes > Helotiales > Helotiaceae > Hymenotorrendiella > Hymenotorrendiella dingleyae. Next base: position 44,082 of record QYAP01000433.1, read on the forward strand.
ATCGCGTCGCCGCGCAATATACAGGGGGCTGACAGCTCGGATTGGACGAAACAAAGTGGATTTTACGCCGTTAAGAGTGATTTGACCCTAGTTTTACAGCAAAAAAGCCCCTTGCTATATGATCGCTTCGGAGTGGGTCGTCCAACCGGAGATGTCAGCCCCCTGTACAACCGTTCACCGTGCATAAATCCGAACACAGCAATCATTCTCGCCAGCCTCAAATCGGTATTCGGTACACGACTAGAATGACATTCGGCATTCACCTTTTCGAAGTTTCCAACATGCACCGAACACGTTAATAACCAGGATCTGTGCCGTACGGCGCCTTTGTAGGCGAAATCGCATCATTGTTTTTAGTACCAAGGTACTCGCCTCGCAATTGCAGTAGACTACCTACCTTTCACCTAGTTCGCTTATTTATTTATCTTTTTCTCTCGCATAGATGTACCTGCTACAGGCCAGTTTTCCGGAAATCCTTGCCAGTACTCCACTCCAACTATCCCCAGATGTAGCTTCATCGCCCATTCCCGAGCCCTTTTTCTATTATTCGGCCAGGATTGAACTCGCAGCAGGATCAAAATCCAACGACAGGAGATGGAAATATGTCAACATTCTATTTCTGACCTTTTTTTTTATTGGGTAGAGAACAAGTAGTGTGGCAATAAAAACATAAAGCCAATAATGCAGGTGCACAGAGCCTCATCATCGTCCAAATATATGATGTTCCGCTCTATGCATTTGGTAAGCAGTTCCTGCGGCTTCGCCGCCGGTGAACGTCTCGTAAATCGGCAATGCGACCACATTCCGCGATGATCGGTACGTAAGAAGTTACTCTCTTAAGCAGTAGCAAATGAGCCTGGCATATGAAAACATGGTTCGATCATATCGTCCAGGGCAGTTCCATGTGCCGCCAACTAGGGCCGCATATACCGGTTACTCGTAAGGGCTAATTGGATGGAAGCTGGATATGGCTATGAGTGAGTTGTTGATGGGAAGAGGAAACAAACGACTGTCTATCTTGCTATCGCAGCCAAGGTTATGTACATTACGTTGAGGGTGGTAATCCTTCGAAGGATTCCCAAAGCCTTGAGAGCGGCCTGAAGTGGAGTCTAGCACTGCAATATCATACCTCACCGGAAACAACGGCGATTCCGAAGTTCATTCCTCTGAAGCACCACCACTTCAGGCTTCTGTTTCCCTTCCTCCTTTAATGTTCTTCTAAATCATGCAAAACCTTGTGGAAATGTATCCGGACGGTTTAAAATTCACACCGAAATACTTCCGCACAGTCACCTGGTAGTTCAGGACGGATGACGGACATCCATCGGAAACCGCAATCAATGATGTGCTGCGTTCCGCACGGGTTGCCCCTCACGACCCCTCCATTCAATTCCCAGATCAGTGGCACAGCAGCTGCTAAAAATCCCATGACATTTCTCTGTCCCATACCGAACATCTCCATGCATGCTTTAACTTTAACTAGCACTTACATCAAAAACATGTTGCGTAGCCCGCATTTGTTTCTCGCCGTGTCGCTAATTTGTCACCGATTTTTTGGCGAAGAACCATAAGTTAGATTTTTTCCCGTTTCGAGTTGAGCAATACATAATATTTAAGGGCTTCAGATCTCTCCGTAGAGTACAGAAGATATAACTGATATGTCGACTGTTTGGTAGGTCAAATCTTTTCGATGCTTTCAAATGCAGAACACCCCTGAAATGATTAGCCTGAATTTTAGAATGCTCGATAATATCGAATTCAAGCATTTAATAAATGTAGAGAGTAGCGTTCAATGTAACGGAATGTATGTCAATGGTGGGCCCTGATAAAGAACAAGCCTGCCAGAGTTTCATTTAGCTGAATCCTATTAGTAAGTGCTTGCGGCCGTAAGAAATCAGAGTCCACCAGCTGGTCCAGCCTCCAACATAACTGATAAAAGCATGAACGAATACGCACACGAGTACGAAACTTGAAGCTTGAAAAATATTCAGATGCAATTTCGCGAGGGTTTTCAAAGTTGTCATAAATAAGTGTCATAATTGGTATCACAAGCAAATCTAAGTTTCGCTACCCCTGAATCCCAACCCCAAAACTCCTAGGCTAATATATTTGCAACCTCCCAATAAAAATATAAGATGTATTGTACATGTTTATAGTAGGTCATTATTTCATGGGTCAAAGCAGCTCCAGTCGTAAGACTGTGTCCCTAAATGGAATAAAGGCTCAGTATCGGTGGAAGAAAAGGCGGGGTCAAGCTTTAGATCGGATGGAAGATGCATCGTCGAGAAAGTGGCCTCGTGTGCTGAGTGAGGTGTCGTCTGAGCCGAAGAGGTAGAGAAAGCTGTATATTCTAATTGAGGTGTTGAATGCCCGGAGGAAACAGGAATTTCCCATCTCTCCCCAAACGGCCACACCATACGATCGGTGATGCAATTACGCATTCTGGCTTCAGGTTGGGGAGCAAAGCTCGACAGCACAGGACTGTAATCCGCCCACTCCTCTTGCCCAGCTGCGTCCAGCGCTTCTGCCGCGATGCGAAGTGCGTCCTGTGTATCCCACATGCCTTCTCTTCCCTGGGCCTGCGACAGTAGGTCGATTGCTCTTTGTTGTATCGATTTGTTTGGAGCTCGTAAAATGGTGAAAAATAATGGTGCAATCAATCCCATATCTGGCGCGAAGTTCAAATCGTCGTTGCCAAAAGGAGATCCCCTTCTCGCGCGCACGAGATACGCGCAATGTGCAAGCACCTCTTCAAACTTCAAATCACTTGCCAGAGGCATTTCAATGACAATCGAGTATATAAGAGAATGTAGTTTGAGGAGTGAAGCGCCGAGGTTTGTTCTATCCATGATGAACTTGTCGCCGGATACTGTGTCGAGAAAGTTGTCTAATCCTTCGGTCCACGATCGGATAGCATCCAATTGTCTTGTACTGTCGCAAGCGCTTGGATTAAGAAGCGGGTCGAAGTTATCTAAAGTATTCAGCTTATTCGCTGCATTTCGCTCGACCGTTATGTCGGCTGCCAAAGTGTCTAAAGCATGTCGAGCTTCGTCGAGAGACCTAAAATCGTAGGACTGGTAGTGGACCGCAGCGTGTCGTAGCGATATCCAGAGCGCTGAACGGTCTACCTGCATATTTGGATTTACAAAGGATGCAGCTTGAGTACCAAGCGAAAGTAAGAGCGATGCAAATTCCCTTTCCCACTCGCTTGACTTTGCAGATGGAGGTGCCGTCTTGATATCGTGAAGTATTTTTAATCCAGCTCTTAGGTGTATAATGGCCGACTCACTAGTTAAATGTTAGGATAAAACCATAAGTATATTTGTCAAAAGGATAAGACGTACTGGTTTCCAAGAAGACAATCGAAGGTAATGAAACAAATGCACGCAATCAAAGTCAAGTCCAATTGCTGCGATTGTGTCGACATCAACTGGTGAAGAAAGCTAATTGCTTTGGTGTATTGCCGAAATGCAAAGGCTTGGATGGAGGGATCGAAGATCTTGTTTTGATGCCAGTTCACATAATCTTGATGAATTGCAGCAATGGCAATAACGGCGTGGCGGATTGATGGCTCAATACTGCTGGCTTGGAAGACCCTCCGTTCCCAAAAATCCGGAGAGAAATAGCCAGACAGTTTTGGTGCAGTGACTGTTCTGAATACGTAAAGCAATTGTTGTTCCAGTGGATCTTCTTCGATACCTGTGGAGGATAATCGTCTTGGAGTTTTGTTGAGATTCCGCTGGGTTCCTTTTCGGGAGGATGCATCTGGACTTTTTGGGGGAGCGTATCCGTCGCATTTGCGCCCCGTCGAGGTGCATCTTTTACAAAACGGATGTTCTTCACCACATTTGACTCTTCTGATTCTATCGATAAGTTAGTACTGGTAACTAGCCCCTTTGGGCAGCCCCTACAACAGTCGGAGAGTCTACTTACTTGCAAGTGATACAACCTGTCTTTGACGGAGTTCCGCAAACTCTAAATCTGTTACCTGACTTGGGCTTCATGATGATGTTGCATTGAAGTATGTTCGAATGTGATGCAAAAAGATACTTCAGATGATGATATATAAAATGAAGGCTACGGTATAGGGTGTCATTTAAGCAAAAGGCGGTGCGGCACAGATATTATGGGTCGTTGATACCTTGTCATTCTGCACATGGCAAGAATTCTCACTTGCCAACGACTTGGCATGAGCGGGCTACATTACAGCTAACAAGTAACGCTTTTTCTGTAATTCCAATCCTAGGATAGATCGGGTTCAGCCGCGTGAATAACCCGACTACGTAGTTGACACTCGTTGATGTCGGCTATGGTAAAGTGGCAGCCAATTGAGCCTAGCAGTGCCATTGGTATGAGTCCATAAACGGATGCGCTTCCATGTAACCGCTCAGGATGGAGCTGGCTATAGGGTTTAGCCAGGGTTGCTGTCACTGAGGGTGTGGGAAATGTGCCGCAGAACCGTACTCCGTATGCATATGTCCGTCGTCACCTTGAGCCCACTTGAAAGAAGGGATTGCTTAAGCAATGGGCTTTCCTGACCCCGGGGCTAGCAAATGTAAGTGCAGGGACCTGGGAGCGATCCAGAAGGCTCAAGAAGGCTCATATGGAATCGTTTGCATCGCATTCCTTTGAGGGGCAAGAAAGTGTGAATGACGACTAGTACTAAAGAGGTCACTTACGAAGAATTTGAGCCAGGGACTTAAGAGGCTTGGATATTGTGGAGAAGTGCGGAGCCGTTGCAGGCCCTGTTTTGTTTTGCGCGCTTAAGGAGAGGAGGGGTTGAAGAGCTAGATATCCATGTTCATGCAGCTCGCCCAATCTAGAAAAGCACACATAAAGCTAAACTCGCGGCGGCCAATTACAAAATCTAAAAAGCGAAAATAAAAAACCGGGATATTTAAGCCAATAGCTCGTAAATGTAAGGGCCCATTTAGGTCTTGGCGATGTTATTTAACAAGCGTCAAACTAGCTTTCTTCTGTTTTGTTTTTGCCCCTTATCTGGACGTCCCTTCCCTTTTTTTTTGACGAAACAAACACCTCAACCAACTGATTTTGCTTCCAATGAAACGCCACCCAGGCTGTTCTTCCTTCCTCTACACACTTGTCTGGAGCTCTGCGCATCCTCTGAACTAAGCGCTAATGGGTTTGACAACACCTGCTTAATAAGGCTTTTGATGGCGGTTGACAGTGCGCCAGAACCCTGCTGAGTCCGGATGATAAGCAACGCCTCATGGGCGCATATACTACGCAGATTCAACGTCAAATACATCTGAACCGCATTCACACCAGCCGCTCTGAAGCACACGGGTGGCAAATCGGCAAAACATCTGACTTGGAAAGTTCGAATAGTAAAACATTGTTCTTCTCAAGTCTTTCGCGTATTCATTACTCCACCGAGATTCCCAAAATTCGGTCAGCTTATCACCTTCACGCAAAGCAGAATGCTGATGAGTCTCCTCCGCTTACATCGATTAGCGAGATCGACGGCGGGCTGAACCTGAATTGCTATGACGAATCCTCGGAAACAAACAACAAACTTTGCCCGTAGGGTAGGATGCTAAAGGATTCGTAGCACCGGTGAATGTTCTTGAATCATGAGCGTTACCCACAGCAAACATTACGCAGTACTTTGTGGGGTGATGAAGTACAATTTAGCCTCTTGGGCTCCTCTTGCTGCCATTGCAGTTTTTGCGGCTCTCATTGGCCCCAAAATGATTTCTATCATTTTATACTTCTATCAATTTACCGGTCCATGGTCCATTTATTCGCCAAAAAGAGACAAGCCTTCAAGGAAGCGACAGTCCCTGCCGCGCCGGATGCAACTGCAACACCCACAACTCCAGGAAACCTCCCTTTGTGGCCTGCGAATTCTCATAGCCTACCTTTACGAAGAGATGGTGTGACCAGATGGTGCTCCTGTGGCTATCATCAAAAACCCTGAAATGAGTGCCGTCCAGCCACCATAAAGCCCCACGATTACTGTTATACTAAGGGAATGGAATCGGCATGACGAAGTGTCGTGCCACCGGGAAACTTAAGCTCCAAGCAAGTGAGATACGAGCTCTCGAAGCTGATAGACCGAAGAACGGAGTTGAATATTCCGAACTGTCAGAAAGCTCGGGCCGTTCCGAGAAATCGGTAAGGCGAATGCATTGCTCAATTTGGTCTTGTACATCCGTTGAGAGCCTTTCAAAACAACGGCTTTGATAACTGCGGAATGGAGTTGTATCTGCTCAACGTCTTCGTACCATCCTGCAGGTATAGCACCACGTGCAGCTTCCAGGGAAACATACAGCGAAATCATACTCCCCACTTTGTCTCCAGCTTATTTGTAATGTACCTTACGAGCTACAAGCCGTCCAATTGCTTGGAACACTACCGGTACTGCAAGATCCTTGTCTCGATCAATGCAAAGCGACACAACATGCAGCTTGAACCCCGCTGGCATTCCCGTTGCTATTATCAGGACAGGCTTTGTACCGCTATTGCCTCATTTAGTTAGCGACATGATAGGTAGGATCAATCGTCTAATATCGGCGCTATTAAGAAGCTGACAAGCTCCTTCCACAATAGGAAATGACGTTGAAGATCGCGCGTGGGTTCAAGCATTCTCTGCGGGCTGATGTAGCCTCAGTCTGTGTTACATGTGGAAGTAAATGTACTTATTGGTAGATATCCCCGAGAGAGCCATTAGGTAAGTACCTACTTTCACTGTTTATACAAGCTGGAAGACAATGTTATCGCGTACACTTCCCAGATGCTCTCATCTTACCACACCAACAATGGCATTAAGTGAGAGTAAGTGAGAGTGGTTACTTTCCGTCCGAAAAAACGGGGCACTGATCCTTCCCTAGAACTACAATGTTCATGGATTTGACGCCCTACTGTCATAACTTCGCGAAGTATATTTCACTTCAGGGTGAAACAAAACTTCCATTATGTGTACTGTTGATCTCGAAGTAAGAGAATCATGCGCTATTTGGGTCTCGAGCCCTGAGAAGATTACCTTGTCCTTCAGATATCAAACTGCCTGTATGTCAAATAACCTTTTGAGCCTCCTCGCACGTTTTCCCTATCGGAGTTAGTACAGTTCGCTGGCACTGATTACTGCAGGTCCATGTCACTCGACTTTTCCCGTTACGTTAAGAACCTGCAACTCCGACAGGAAGTCGCCCCCGGCTTAACTTAAATACTGGTGGCAGTAACGGTGGCGTCTAGGCTAATTCCCCAACTTGTCACTCAATCTGCTAGTATATCTCAACAACAATCTTGGCTTGCTCGGAGTTAAGGGAGTTTCCCTCAGCAAGTCCTAGGATTTCTCTAGTGGCTCGCCCTTGCATTAGTCTAGACACTGGCTAGCTGTGACTCCTTCTTTTCTAGCCACTGGCAAACTCCCTGCATAATTATTTCAAGGAAGAAGATCCTCCAAGTCGATCTTGGTGTTTAGTGTGCTACCAAACTGCATCGCAGATTCAACCCCAATTCTTGTCCACACCCTCCTGCGCACTTATCGGAGATATCACCTCGCAATGCATCGGGAAACTACCCTTCCTGTGAGATAATAAGGATCGAAGAAGGCAGGTAGTTTCGCTTCTTCCGGCCTATTCCTAGGGCTTGCCATAAGCTTAAATACGCCTCCTATTCATTGAGATCCCGAAATTGCTGAACTGTTTCTGCCTTGCTCAGCCCTGTTTACAACGGACCTAGTATACTGTGGAGAACACTGAAGCGAATCACGGCGAAGCCGCTACTACCATGTGTACTATCAACTGGAATTTACCCGGCAAAGTGCTCTCGTCCAATGATTCCCAATTTTGTTACTATCTACTGAGACCCAATTAAGACGTTTCTGAGATACAAAATACTACAGGTGGAGATTTTTTTATTATCTTAGCTCTGACCACGTGGGTGGAATCCTATCGCGGCTGCCCATTCTTCCCCCTTTCGTGCAAGCGAGGGATTCAGATGCGCGTCCGTGAGAAACCCCACCTTAGCGTTTATGACCAATATCGATGTGACCTTTGAATGTTTAGGTCCAGTGTCGAATAAGTTTGAAATGTTTTGCAGTAGCAGTCGAAATGGTAGCTATAGTACGAAGTATAGACAAGTCTCTCTCATGTCTGCCAAGACTAAACCTGGTACTGCGGACAACGCCGTTCAAAATACACCTAGTCGATATATTCCATATTCCGTAAGTTTGGTTCCAGCACTTTCTCAATTCCTCAACCTGCCTGAAACAAGCACCGATAATGCAATAAATTTAGCATGGCAATTCGGTAGGTCACTTGTCGTCTGTGTATTTCATAGTGGCGGAGCGAAGGATGATCACTTGACAAGGAAAACTTGGCACCTCCTATTATAAAGCATTTGGCAGCGTTTTCATCTTCCCTTCCCACCTCTCAGCCTGGCGAGACCTGCCTAGGCCTGCCTGGACCTCGCCTCCCTTTTTAGAGGGTCTGCTTATGCCTTCCTAGCCTCTAGTTCTAGTGCTCGCCTTCCTAGCCTGGAGTAGAGGCAAGGCGGGCTGAGGCTAGAGATATTAGTAGTAGTGGTGGTGCCGGGTATACCTGATCTAAGGGCCTAGAATTTAATAGTTTTGAGCATCATGCAGGGCAGTTTTTAAATGTTCTATAGTATTATCATAATATTTTAATTTTTAGTAGTACTCGCATATTCCGACCTGGCGACGGCGAGGTGGGGCGACGGCGAGGTGTAGTGGTAGTAAGCCGGAAGTTAAATTATTTTGTTTTTTTTAAATTCTTATATGCGCGGCAACCTTAATTTTTAATATAAATCGAATGCCGGTACGGGAATAGCTTCATTTTCAGTAGTACAAAAAAATTAAAATCGATATGCCTGCCTTTTTCCATCTGCCTATGCCTGCCTGCCTCTTCCTATGCCTTCCTAGCCTATCATATTACCCCCTCTGCCTATTTTTGATCTGCCTTCCTAGCCATTAGCCAGGCAGAGGCAAGGAAGGGAAGATGAAAACGCTGGCATTTGGCCGTGCACTATTACATTTGCATATCATCCCACATCAAGGTCGATCGATTTTGGGGGAAATCGTGATTAGAAATCCCCCCACAAGAGGTACCGTGCCAAGATAGTCTCATTATGATAAAAATGGATGTACTGTAGTGTATTGTTGCTGAACAAGAAAATCTCATATCGGTCAATGAAGCCTTTAGGATTGTGTCATGGAGACGATATTTTCTGAGGGGGGTAAGAGAGAGCGATATCACGAAATATATTGAAAAAATCCGTGGGGTAACGAGTATTTAATGCCTCTCGAATCTCAGGTTTTGCCGGTCAACCCACAAGCGAAAATGTCACTAGCTCATCTCGGGGTCTCGGAAGCTTGTAAAACCGTTGCCACGTATTCTATCTTTCGTTTCTGCCGACTTTGTTTGTGCCTTGCCCTTGCGTATTAGTGAAGTTCGCTTAAAGACTTCTGATTTGTCGAGTGCTAAAGAGCCAGAAGTGTAAACATGGGTTTGTCTAAATCGCCATCAAATTATTGATACAGCAATACGTAAGAGTTTGCCAGTCAAGTTCTGGTAGTACCCGAGGGATGACTTAATGCAATGTCAACTGTTAGTGTATTCTATGCATGGTCAAGTCGCTGTCCCAAGCGGAAGTATATCAGTGTCAACCTTGTTTTGGTGATCAACCAAGTAGCTAAAGCTTTTAAACCACTAGTGAATGATTTGACAAACTGTCTTTGAGCTTCTCAAGAACCCCCACTTCGGAGAGGATGGCGGGATTGGGAGCAAGAGTAGTCCGATTTCTTTCTGGTGCCTTATATCATTACATGCCTAGCCAAGTTCGTATGCATACAATATAACATCCAACTCCCCAGGGAAGTTACCCAAAATAAAAGGAGTAAGGTACCCAATACGCCTTCAAGTTATCAAAAGAGAAAACTTTCACCACCACAGCCAACAGTTGTCAGAGTACCTCCGTCATGTGTTTCGTCCATTTAAATCCTCAGCACAACACCATCTCAACTCGATTGTGCTCTTAAAAAGCCAAAATCTTTTCGTCTCATAGTTTTTCAATCACCTGTCCAATGGACCGTGTGTCTCAACGGCTTCAGCTCCATATCCACTGTGATACCCAATATCCACCTCCTGCAGTGATGTCCGTGGAGCTTGGGCTCCCCGCACCCCAAGAGGTTCATACTTTGAAGGATCCCTCGGAGCAGCAGGTTGCAAATCCTCCATTCTCTGAGCACGCTTGTCATCTTCAGGTGCCATGTATTCTCCACGTTTAGCCTCCTTCGTTATAGTCGCGAAATCGAGGGCCAAGGCGCATAGGGACGTGACACTATGTGGGTGACCCAGTGTTAGTTTCGTCTAATCCTCGGCGTGAATTGAACATAAACTTACGTTCCAACCAAAGTCATCGACCACAGAGCTTTGTAGTCTCTGCAAACACCAGCGCCTGCTTGACCTCCCCAAATCGGACCCGTGCAAGCCTTCGCTAAGACGTGGGAGGCGCTTATCGAATAAGACAGCATCGCGAACCCCATTACCCACAGGACTGATATCGTTCCATTGAGAATGATATTGTAGCGAGGAGAGAGGAAGGTGAAATTGTAGAGCACGATCGTGACAAGGAGGGAGACGATTGTTGCGAGGGAAACGGTGAGAAGGACGATGAACGTCCACGGAACCGCGAAATGATCCTGCTCTAGAGGGGTAGTTAGCTCTCAACCAAGAGAAGAGATTCAGCAGAAAAATGGCGAAACGCACGAAGATAGTACATGAAATAGGCCATTATCCCAGAGACCGTAATCGAGGAGATCAATTGTCCAGCTCTCAGACCATGGAACGGCCAACGCGGATACGGCGACGGCTGTCCGCCGCGAACATTGCGATGAAGAGCCATGATTTCGAGTAGTCGAGGGGTATTATTTTCGCCTTCGAACCTCGATAAATGAGTGTAGAACTATGTCCAGTTGTCGATGTTTTAAGGAAGGAAGTCGTGGAAAGCCATCTTCAGGAAGAGATGGGCGCTTCGCACACTCATCCTCAGGGGGTGTGGGAGGGCTGAATTCGTATCGTGGCACAGTAATCCAAACTGAGCTGTTTGGGGTCCAGAATATGGGGATTGAGGCTGGGGGAAGTTTAGTGCTTACATCTTCACGTGATAACAAATGTTTGAGATTTGCTAGATTTTACGAACATAAGTGCTTGATTAATTAGAAATACAGTACGGCGTTAGATTAATTTAATATGTTGTTCATTTCCGTGTACGTTGATGAATTTGGTTACGGTAGGCGTTTTCGGTAGGTTACCCTGCGATGGCCAAGAAAACAAATTGAAAATTTCACTTCTCCTCTCCTAGACAATAAATTGAATTTCACCAAGCTACCCAAAAATCACTCGCCCATCTTATCCCCTTCATACGCAGTCAACTTCAGAATCAATTCATCGTCTCCAACCGACTCCATTGCCGCAACACTCAACGCCAATAACTAACAAACGCCCTTCACCATATCACCACACCCCCTCCTTTCTCCTTCCAAAGATCCCCACAATCTCTAAAAGACATTCGCACATATTAGGGGCAAATCGGACGTAGACCAGACGACAAAAAAGCGGTGAAGCGGGAAAAGCTACAGTATACGAGGTATTTGATACATCAGCAAGCAGGAGCTTACTGATCATTGATAGCTATTACGGAAATTTGCAAAACTACCCCCCAAAACTTTTTTAATTACAAAACTACCCCCCAAAATCCCGAAATGTTGCAAAACTACCCCCCTCCCAATAAAACTTCCATTTAAGAGCTACAATTTGAGTATATGGCTGTTCTAATGCGATTACCAGGGCGTGCGCAATGCAGGCTTAAAGGTAAGGTAGTCATCGCGCGCGCAGAGGGGGCTGCAGCAGTTCGTCGTCGCCGGTGTAGTGGTTCATGCAGGTGGCGCGCTCCCCCTCCATAACCTACCCCAACTTAAAACTAATATTCCACACGCCGCAACGGTCGCATCGGAACCGCAATATGCTCAATTTGCAGCTCTGAATATAAGGAATATTCTCTAATAAATTTCAGTTCTGAAACATATAATATAAATTTATCGGTGGGTAGTTTTGCAACATTTTTGTTGCAAAACTACCCCCTTCGAAATTTTAGAACCAGGATTTTGTAAAAAGTAATGCTGCATATAACCCTACTAATTAGCAGCTTCAATTGGAATATCTCGCGGTTCCTATGCGACCATTGTGGCGTGCGCAATGCTGGTTTTAATGTAGGGTAGGTTATCGCGAGGAGGGGGTGCGCGCCACCACGAACCACTACACCGGCGGCGACGAACCTGCATGATGCAGCCCCCCTCTGCGCCGCGACGACTACCCTACTTTTAAATGGGTATTGCGCATCCTATAATTGACTAATATGAGCCACCATATGCTCAAATTGTCGGTCTCAGAGCTGTAATTAAGATGCGCATTTGAGAGGGGGGTAGTTTTGCAACTTTTCCTGATTTCGGGGGGTAGTTTTGTAATTAAAAAAGTTTTGGGGGGTAGTTTTGCAAATTTCCGTAGCTATTAAAGAGATAGGTGAAATATGAGGATGAAGATGAAATGGAAATTACATCAACAAAATCTTGAGTTGACGGATAGGAAATGGCCCACCACAACGAGAGCCTCGAACGACCGTTGAGAGTCAAGCCCATTCACAACACAAATGGGACCTTCAAGTTGCATTTGAAAAAAGTGCTCTAACGCCATCCTGAAATCATACTCAACCATCCAAAGCCCAAACCCCCCTCTCTTCCCTCTCTTCTCTCCCCCCTCCTGCCCTACCCACCTTCTAAGAAGTCGTAGTCGCCGCCGCCGCCGTCGTCGTCGGCTGCGCAACCTCCAGCGGCAAATCCCCCGCCCAATAATCCATACCACAATTACCATTACCCTGGACAAAATACTGCCCCGGGGTCAACAGGGCACTAGTCATGAAGCGATTAACCACGGTCCCGGCATTGCAAGTGCCAAACGGCGGTAGGGCCAACCAACAATAGCCGCTGCTGAGTTGAAAAACCGAGCCTCCGCAGTTGGCGATGATGCAGTTGACGCAGCAGTCGTAGGCGGTGGCGGCGCGGCGGACGGCCATTTGGTAGGCGAAGATTCCGTGCTCGATGCCGTGGCCGTTGACGCCGCCGATGATGTTGTTGGGTGCGCAGGCGGCGTAGTAGGTGGCGATGGGGTTGGGGGCTGTGTCGGTTATGGTGGTGGTTGTGGTGGTTGTTTCGGTGTAGATGGTTGTTGTGCTTAGGGTCGTGGTTTCGCTGAAGAGGATGGTTGAGGTTGCGTCGATGGGGGCGAGAGTTGAGGTTGTGGAGATTGTTGAGGTTTTCTGAGCGAGGTGATATGTTAGTTCGATATTTATCTGGAGGTGAGATTTTAGGGAACTTACGGTGGTGGTCGAGGTAGGGATTGAAGCTGTGATAGTCCTTGTCGAGGAAGCCGTCGTGAGGCGTGAAAGAGTCGTAAACGTATTGAGCAGGTCCACGCAAGTGATTTCGACAGGAAATAGAGGAGGCCAAAGTGCCGGGGCCTTATTCATGAGACCGTATGTGCATGCAGGGACAGGAGGAGGTGGCGGGATTCCCAGTGGCAGCGGCGGCGGTGGAGGAGGAGCGAGGAGGGGAGGAGGTAGAAATTGACCAGGAAGAATAGCATCGCTGATTTCGTCGCGTTTGACCAAGTTGGCAATCTGGCCTTCTACTGCGATAACAGAAGAGAGAGGGGTGAAGCCCGCTGACGGAAGGACAGTAGTTGTAATTGTGGAATTAGGAGTAACAGTCGAAGTGAGGGTATCGATCTCAGTGTCCGTTTCAGTGCTCGTGATTGTGGCAGTTGCGTAGAAGGTGGTGGTTGTCAGGAAAGTAGCTTCCTGTGGAATAGTCTAACGACTTTATTAACACCATGATAATCTAGCAAGGGGTTCAAACGGACAGTTGTAAGGGTAGTAGTAGCATATGCGAACATTGTCGAAATAACGGAGGAGGGTGTGACGGTTGTGCTAGGTACTGAAGTTGATGTAACTGTTTGACCAAAGGTAAAGCTCAGGCCTATCATCGTATCCTTTGGAATAATCCCGGGAAGCTGGTTTGGCCCCATCTTGGTGTGACAGAATTCTACTGTTGAAATTGAAGTTGACGCATTTGCAGATATCAAGCTTGCAAAGCAAGTAATGATGAATAGTAGGAAAAGCATCTTCGATGCATTGATAAATAAAACGGTGTTTATTTACGGCAATCTCGCAGGAAATCTGGAAGAATAGGATGTGAATGTATAATGAGTTTGAGGTTTGAGGGCGAGATGCAAGTCTGTTGACTAAGAGACAGGAGAGACAGGCGAGACATGCCAAGTCGATGAGATCTGAATCTTCAGCGAAAAACACGCTGAAGAACACATTCCAACGGCAGCGATGCAGAAAAATCTTAGATCTGCAGCGCCACCCCCCTTAAAACGAGATGGAGATAGTCCGACGTCTTCACTTGACTGGCTAGATTCAGTAGGGCTTGTACGTATCTGCCCATTCTGAGACAGCCATACGACATTCCGCCCATTCAAACAAGGTAAGGATATATAAATATTGATATCCTCGCCCAAGACAACCACACATGACCTGTAAAATCGCTATAACCACTCGGAAATAGACGGATAAGAGAAGCCATAAACAGTTTAAAGCAATCGCGCTAAAATCCGACGGCTATCTGCTATGATCTACGCCCACTGGGGAGGGAGAGCTTCATAAGTTAAGCGCCGCAAGCCGCAACAAAAGAATACGGTACCGGTAGTGCGAGGAAAGACACCTTTTCTCAATTACATTGGAATAAGGTCGAGAGGAGCGCTAGCATCAAGGTGTATGCCTCTCGGGACCTAGCATGAACAGTCGGTAGCAGCCCCCATGCACAGCGTGCTCCTTCCCTCTCAACCCAAACATACGTAGGTACACAGCGGTCCTTTTCCAATTTGTTGCGAATCGCAATTCAGCCATCGGTTCCCCAACAGACGCAGCCTCCCGTCGTCGTCCCGTCAGCAAGGTACCTAGGTACTTAGACCGGCGTTGGACGCGACCGTTGGGTCTGACAGACAGGCCACAGAGTTGGTGTAATGTGTACAGGATATCGGGCCGCGGCATATGTCACCACAACTTCTACGTCCGAGGTAGTCGCATGGCTTAACAAGGGCTGATGAAATTTGTGTTCGCATGAAAAGCGTTGCGTGTGAAGTTTGTAATTATGAATTTCTGTGAGTTGGGAGGCCCTAAGTTCGTAATTACCAAAGCGTTGCTAGCACTTGGTGTCGATTGCTATAATAGTCCCAAGATTGTTGACTTTAAATCGTATGAAACCGTGGCAGCACTATCGCGTTCCAGCCAATGAAAATAAGAAATCCGCGGCGAAAGAAAGTATAGGGGAAATGCGGGTTAGACGATAACACCGGATGCCTCGCTGCCTTCCTCTTCCTTCTTCTCCTCGACATCATCCTTGGTCTCTTCTTTTTCTTTCTTTTCTTCCACAACCTCTTCCTTCTCAACACTCTTCTCACCATCGTCTTTATTTTCTTCCTCAGCATCTGCATCTTCCTTTCCGCCATCAATCCCCTTCGTAGCGTCTCTCGCCGAATCATCAACATCAAGCTTCCCCTCCCCATCCTCCCATTCCCTCGGCCTAACAACCTTTATCGTAACATTGCAGTCCTTGGAATAAATCCGAAGCCCAACAACGGCCACCGCATTCCACGGATCTTTCTCAAACTCGTCTTCCTCTTCTACGGTGGGCGGGGGTGCTACGGCAAGTACAGCTTCTGCAGCCAGTTTTTCTTCGGCAAGCCGATCTTCGAGGTCGCCGTCAGATATGTCGGAGACTGATGAGTGTATTGAATCATTGTCAGACTCGGAGTCTGATTCGGGCTCTGTATCTTCGGCATCTGATACTGGTGGGGATGGCGCTGGAGGAGGGAGTTCCTCTGTTGTGGTGGCGGCTGGTGCTTCGGTGACCTTGGGGGTTTCGGTGGCCTCTTCGCTGGCTGGAGGTGGGTCTGCATTCTTCTCCTCTGGCTTGGCTTGATTGGCCTCGACAGGCTTCGTTTCTTTCGTTTTCTCCGCAGGCCCAAGAGTTTCCTCCTTCACTTCTTCTTTTGCGATTTCTGGTTCTGGCTTTGTTTCTGATTTTTCAGCAGCCTTCCTCTTCTTAGCTTTGGCTGCAGCCTTAGCCTTTGCTTTCGCTGCTTTCGCCTTTGCCTTTGACCTTCTCTTCGCTGCTGCCGCCTGGTCTTTTCGCTTATCTCTATTCTCAGCATGCTTCCTTTTCTTCTTTTCCTTCATCAGCTTCTCCTTCAGTTCCTTCTTCTCTTTGGCCTTTTTGGTGTCTTCAAGTTTCTTCTTTCCCTTTTTCTCCTCATCCGTTTCGAAGATACGACCCTTTGCATGGGCAAGATCGTACGCGAGACCAATTCGCAAGACTTTATCGCGTCGGTCTTTGACATTGGCGCGAAGCACGTCTTCAACTTGCGATCTCATAGACAAGCGAGTGGCCTCCACCTTAACTAGAACATGGTACTCTCCAGCATCAAGGTCAAGTTCTGCAGTAACAGACCTCCGCATACCGTAATTGCCCTGGCTTCGAACGATATAATCTTCTTGCCCGGCCTTATGAACGCGAAAGGCCAATTCAAAGATGTACTGTCCTTCAAGACCTTTGAAATACCTGTCATCAAGCTAAGATTGTGTTAGCGCGCAATTGGCAGCTTGTTCATTTCGCATCTCATCCAGCAAGCAACTGGCAAGAAAAGTAACACTCACCTGAGAAAGGACAATAACGACAGAAGTGCTCTTCTCGAGTTTAAAGCAGAACTTGGTATCATTATAGTCGACAGACCATGGCACCGTGAAAGAAGTCCATTGCTGAGTGACTTTCCACTCGTCTGTGAACAGTCGGGTACGGTCAAAAGTCTGGTAGGTTTTCAACAAATCCTCATAAGTCATCCAAAACTGGCCGTCGTCTCCAAATCGATGCTCAAGCTTCTGCATCCACTCTGGAGTCCATTCTTTGCTACCATCACCTAAATATGTGTTAGCCGTCGAGAAAGCGTAGTACTAGGGACGGGATACTCACTCCAATCTCCTTTCCACTCTCCTTTACCCCATGGATTCCTTATCAAGCAAAAGCGCTTTCCCTCAATTTCTCTGCATTTCATGATAGAATAGGCGTGACCTTCAAAGACACCCTTTCGATAACCGTGACCCCAAAACATGCCACTACAGCACCCGAAAAGAAATTGTTCGTTGACTTTCATAAGTTCCTCTTTCCAAAAATACTCCTTATCAAGTATATCAGTGGTAAAGACTTCGGTTGTCACTCCGCCAGTCAGGTCCTCAAGACCTTCGCCAGTGAAGCCACCCTCGATAGCAGCGAAGTCCTGATATCATATTAGCAAGCAGAATCAACCCTCAGCGGATAGTATTTTACGTACCCCATGGGCTTTGGCATAGGCTTTTTCTAACAATGGAAGCCATGTCTCATTTGCATCCTCGCATTGAGCAAAGTACAAGGCGCTAGAATTGGACTAGAAATGGAAAATTAGCTCACGAACCCAAAGGAAGATGATATTCAGGGCGTGGAAAAATGGGGCTTCTTCTGTGGCAAGCCAGATTACGTTGGCACATCCACCTGGCAAACCAAGGCAAGCGAACTGGGTTTCTCAAACTGTGGGGACAGGACAAACATACCTGGTACATTTTACGATATTCTTCCTGAGAATCAGGCCGCGAGTGCTCGTCAATGAGCCAACGCTCGTCCCAACTCTCATCATAGTCAGGCTTGATTGTGTATAGTTTATCGTCAATAATTTCAGAAATCCACTCTCCATCTCGATGGAACACAAAGCCATAAACACCAACTTGTTCATCTCGTGCTACGCAAACTTTCTCGATGAGACCTGGTTTGTTGCCCAGGGTGCACAAGGCAGCTAGGAACCAACAATCACCATCACGGCCTTGACGAATGTCATTTGCCGTAGCACCATCAGAGAAGAACTGTGGCTTGTCGAAAATATCGCCCACCCTCTTTACTGATCCAGGATTGAAGTCTGTGTCAGCCGTCTCGGAGGATTCGGTCAAGGACATAAGACAATCCCTTTTGTCCCATTTCAAGTCGAATTCGATGTTGAAAT
Organism: Hymenotorrendiella dingleyae; assembly: GCA_003988905.1. Classification (NCBI taxonomy): domain Eukaryota; kingdom Fungi; phylum Ascomycota; class Leotiomycetes; order Helotiales; family Helotiaceae; genus Hymenotorrendiella; species Hymenotorrendiella dingleyae. The sequence goes on from QYAP01000433.1 coordinate 62,270, forward strand.
GATTATCGACGTATTTTTGGTTGACCCTTTTGCACTCGTTCACTATTTTGGCAACTTTGTCTTTGCAGATCTGCGCAGCCTCCTCGTAAGACGATACCGCATTCTCCCCTTCTGTAACTCCTTTCTTCGATTTCTCGCCAGCCTTTTTCGTATATGGATTCTTAGGGAGGATGGTGGTAGCTATCAAAGCAGATAATTAGCACCATCCAGCTATCGGAGACTCATATCTTATTTTACCTTTGCCTGGAGTCTTGCTATCGAACTTGGCCCAAAAGTCATTGATTGCGTCTTGCGGGGCCTGGTGCTTGGGCTTCTTGGGCGTGATTGATGCTGCCACTAAGACCATTGGTATGTTGCTGGCAGCTCTGCGATTGCCAGTGCCCCGCGAGCTACCATAACCAATGCTTCCTTCGTTCTCAGCCTCGGCTCCTGGCTCTGCGGCATTGGCATTGACAGTGACATTGGCACGAGGTCTAAGTTGTTCTGGTGGTTGTGGCATGTTGGAAAGCTAGACTGTGAGTGGCGCTAAAACGAATTGAAGAACCCTTCGGGGATGCTTCAAGATAACTTTCGAAGTTGGCTAAGAAAAAAGAGAGAAGGGCTGGCAAGTTATATAACAGAAAGGTACTTAAGAACCTACAGAACACACCGAATATCACAAGGCGCAGCAAGGCAGCAGCCGCATTCTACCATTACTGAGTACCGCTTTAGTGCTGAGCACAGCTGAACGGCTCTCCAGCAGGATAGACAGCCTTATTCGTAAATACGGCGAATGAAATCGAATGAAGGAATGAAGATGCAGGATGCAGTAGGACAAGCTGACGGTCGGTGAGGGATGCGGGCGAGTGAAATGCGAGTGGCGATAGAGAAGTGGCAGAAATGGCAGAAAATGGCCCCCATAAACAGGGGAGCTCTGCTCTGGTACCGGTAACGCGGCTGCGCAAACCTCCTGACCATGGAACGGACAGGGAGAAAAGGAAGGCGGGAGGCATGGGGCACAGAGAGGGGTATCACCGCCATGGGTCAGATTATACTGTAGTCCAATTCCCCGCCATCCTCACATCCATCGGCACTCGCCCGTCATGAGGTGAGATGTGATGATGGTGTTGATGTTTGATAGAGATGGAAGAGAGAAGACGACTCGACGAGAGCCGCGAACCTTAAGTTAAAGTGCTGATCTTTCCATCCGTGCATGTCCCTCGGCAGGACCGGCTACGCTTTTCCCAGAAAGATCTAGCGCCGTTACCCCTGTACCCCTCGCTTACCCACATCCCATCTTCAAGGAGAGAGAGACACGAGCGAGAGAGTTCGAAAGCAACCGTTATCGGGTAGGGACTCAATGACGAGTAACAAGTTTGCGCTGCACCGAAACACCTCCAATTTCTCTCATTTCTCCATTACGAAGAATACAGTCACATTCTAAAATCATGTTCTCTCCCATCGCCTCACTTGTTTTGGTCACTGGTTTCGCATTTTCAGCACTAGGGAAGAATGATGAAATTCAACAACCTCTACATGACGATGAAAAACCAGAAAGCTTCATATCCTCATCAATATTCGGTCGCAGAGACTCAACGTCACTCCATTCACAGGAACCCGAAGTCCTGCTACCAAAATTTCAGACTCACAATTTCGATGACGCTTATCCTCGTGAAGGCTTGGGAACCTTTGCACATCTCGACTTCGTCCAGTGTACACAAGCAGAAACCAGTGGAACTTTTGATATTGGGATTGTAGGTCATCCCTTTGATCTGGGAGTCAGCTATCGGCCAGGTGCGAGATTCGGTCCAAATGGCGCTCGGCAAGGCGCGAGAAGAATGAGTCCTGCGGCTGGTTGGGAGTATGTAACTCTCCGACCCATGTGGGTTTTGATTCAAAATCTAATTGCTGAACTATAGTTTGGATCATAATGGAGTGAATCCGTTTCGAGATTGGGCAACTGTTGTCGATTGTGGTGATATCGAAAATACCCCCTTTGACAAGCTAGTCGCCATTCAAGAGCTTGAACGAGGAATGAAGGCTATTCATCAGGCCAAACCAAAGAACGAATCCGCAGGAGATTCGGTACGGCTCATAACAATTGGAGGTGATCATACGATAAGTAAAGTTTGAAGCTCCATTTTGGCTTTCCTTTTTCAGATTTTCTAGCTCTTCCCATTTTACGAGCGCTTCATTCGACATGGGGCCCAGTAGCGGTTCTTCATTTCGATAGCCACCTGGTATGTTTTATAATTTATCTTGTTAACAATTTCCATATATTTTCTCTTAATTTATTTCCCAATTTAAAGGTCATCTTGTGTCTTCAGACCGCACCTATTATAAACCATCTCTAGCTCAAACTTGAAATCTCATATGCACATTTCTTACCGTGGCTAACTTCCACCTTAGGATACATGGGACCCCAAACAACTTGGTGGAGGCTTAACAAAATACTCTGAAATAAACCACGGAACAATGCTTCACATAGCGCATGAAGAAGGTCTCCTCTCCAACAAAAGCAGCATGCATCTCGGCTCTCGTTGTACCCTTTTCGACGAGCACTATGACCTTGATAACGATCTTCGCTGCGGCTTCAGCTACATTCGAGCACGACAGCTCGACACGCTCGGAGTTGACAAAATAGTTGAGAAGATCGTTGAGACGGTCAAAGATCAGTATGTTTACCTGAGTGTGGACATTGATGTGCTTGATCCAGCTTTCGCACCAGCTACAGGAACCATTGAGCCTGGGGGTTGGACTACGAGAGAGGTAAGTGGATCGGGCCTCTTGCTAAGGGACTAAATTCATAATATACTTTACAGCTACTAGCCATTATCAGGGGGTTATCTGATGCCAGGTTAAATATTATCGGTTCCGATGTCGTCGAATTTACCCCTATATACGATAACGCCGCCGAGACAACGGGGATTGCAGTAGGACAGATTGTGTACGAGATATTACACTGGATGGTATGTTACTCGATTGACATTCGCAGTTGTTCCGAAATGGCAACTTACCATATTCTAATCTCTACGAACAGGTCCGGGTTCCCGTCAAAAAGCCAAAAGCATAAGACGAGGCAACGATAATATTGCGAACAAATTAGCAGCTTCCGTCACTTTGCAGTGTTTGAGGAAGCTTTCAAGTATCGTGCCTTCAGCTTGAGCCTAGAAGTTCCGCGCACCCTGAACTTTCTCCCTCTCCCTTCAAGGTCAACAGGTCACATCTGGCAACAAACCGCAAGAGCAACACGCCATACCATCATCCGCTCAAGATGTCCCCATTACCAACGCAAGAACACCACATAACCCCTAAGTCATCCTCCACCCCGAACCCCCAAACCGCACCTCCATATTGTCAGGCGTCTGCTCAAAAGTATCTTGAAAGACCCGAAATAACTCCTCATACTCCTCCACCCCCTCAAACGTCAAATCATCGCCCTGCAGTACCCCCACCAACCACCCCTCCCTAATCCCCTCTAAAACCACCGATAAACCCCCGCAATCCCAATCCACCATCGCCAGCTCATTCTTCTCTCTCGTCGCTTTCTCTAGAGTCCCTTCAATCTGCTTCAGTCTGTCTTCGAGGCTTGCTAATCTGGCGTCGAGTTCATCGATCAGCGGCTTGCTCTCAGAGGTTAGAGATGTCTCGTCAGGTCTCGTGGCAGGGACGTCGGGGTTTGAGATTATCGCTAGGACGGGCCAATTTGCGGGCTTTGAGGCTGGCACGGGGAGGTCTAGGTGGGTCTGTCAGATTTGTACGAGGGGAATGGGATGGAGGCTCTTACATGCACAAGTTGTACTGCTGCGTCCAGCCTCTCGATCTCGCGCTTTACAACGCTGTCGCCATCGATCCAAGTGTCTCTCTACCGCGGCGAGTTGCTCTGGTGTGTACACGAAGGGGGGTTCCTCGGTGGGTATCGCAGCGGGTGTCATTTTGATGTTGTTTGATGCGCGATGGTGGTGGTGTTTGAGGTTGAAGTTGAAGTTGAAGTTGATGGATTCGTGGGTGAATACGGAAGCGCCAGCCTTGTTAGCACCCAGATAATAAACAAAGCTAAAGCAAAAGCGAAGACTTGCGACATCATCCTCCACGCCAGCCCAAAAAGCCATGTTCTCTCATTCTGGCCATTTATCTTGAAGAATGACTCCGATATGGCCTCCCCCTCTCAAATCTAAACAGAGCCTTCCCTCTTTCCTCAGAGCAAAAGGCACATTGCAAAAGCTCACGTGTCTTTACTGGCAATGCAAGCACAAATTTTTAGCTTGAGTTCTCGCATCGACTATGCGTTAATATCATCCAACGTGCAACTCCACCACACTTTATCAGAAACTCGACCGCGAGACAAAAATTTCATTGTTATGAGACAGATGACGGAGATTCTACAGTGTATCAAAATCTGCAGCTGAAAAATAAGTCCTCCCGCGTCCAAAGAAGCATCTCGAAGTCTCTGAATACCTTCACCCCTACGCACTACCACCGAATATTCCACCATTCATCCACCCACCCCTTCCATCTTCCCCATCATCACAACCTCACCTCCAACCAAACGCTCAAACCCATCCATCTCAATAGTACCCAACATACCACATCATCCCTAACTGCACCTGAGAGTACAACTCACACCTTGACTAACTAGCAAACGATATATCCATTAGGGTAAGCGCTTACTCGCGAGATTTAAATTGTTAGTCGGGTGCGCTTGGAGAATTATGGTTTGAAGGGGCAACGTTTGCCAGTACTGCGATCTTGATAAGTGCTGTTCTCTGTTTGTTTGTTTTGTTTGATTATTTACGTCAAAAGGTCTAAACCTAAGAGCTCCCGAGGCTACAGTGACGTGCTAAGCTAAGAATACGTACAAAGTATCTAATCCTGCCCGTTTTATCATTCCCGAAAGCAACTCGAAATATGTGGCGCTAAGGCCGTTCCAGCGATTCCCTCCTAATCCGGTTAAGGTGAGATCGCGTTCTTCAAAGCAGGGCCAGAGCCCTGGCCGTAGTCTTACCTCCTTAGAGCGCTACTATTGGTGAGGGCAAACCGGTTCAAAATTCAACATAGTAATACAGATTTCATAGAAATCGAAAGCCCCCAAAACGCCCACCCAGAAACAAAGGAAAAGATAGGCCCCCATCAACTAGGTTACGAACGAGGCGTCCGCGTTCGTAAATCAGTGCATTAGCGAGAACATGACAAAGGGGCAACGTTTGCCAGTACTGCGATCTTGCCGAGTGCTGTTCTCTCTAGCTTACCCGGGGATTCTCCACACATCTAGGTTACCCGGGTTTCACCCCCGAATTCCGGAATTCGCATCATGAAAATCAATACAACCAGATTTTTCGATTTTTTTTTTTTGGCGAACTTCGGAAAACCGTTCAAAAATAACAATATAAAAGCATTACAAAGAATAAACAAATCTATTTTTACTCTTATTTAATCCCAAGTTATAGCGCTTATTTGCACGCGGTTTCCCCACACATCCAGCTTACCCTGTCAGGCGAGACCTTCCCCCGAAATTTGCGCTTAGCGAGAAGCGAAACAAAAATCCGAAGATTGAAATTGGCCCCGTTTCGAAGAAATGAAAGGAGATAGATTATGAGATGTACGTTACGATTCTTTACTTGTAAAAGTCTGCATGATATAATCCAGTAATGATTGTCGAGAATTCATTTCATTTTGATAGTCGCGACTCGCTGTTATGAACGTTACGTGGCTTTACAGTTCAAGATATCGAGAATAAAGCTTTTACTTAATCGCGAGATTGCAATTATTGCTCGCGCGCGATTACTTCGCGAACGTACAAGGAATCTGCCAAGTACTATTCTCCCCAGCCTACCCGGAGATTTCCGCACATCTGGGTTACCCGGTTAAAAAAGAAACCCCCCCAAATTTGTACTTGGCGCCGGCGAGAACCGCAAAAAGAATTTACAAAGACAGAGAAAAAGCAGATGAAGTCAAAGAAACACACCAGTACAACTTGTTCTCCTATCTGACTTGTCAATTCATTGAGCAAGGAAGTGTACAAGAGACTAGCTCTTAACTAACGCTGCAGAATAAGAACCAACCAACTCCAAATCTATCTCAAATTTTTCATTGCAAAACAAGCTACAATCAATCAAAGCTCCTTTTTTCAAAAAGAAGGTCTCATCTGCAATCCACCATGCCATCCTGACAACCCGAGAAATCGTCTACATGGAAAAGCGCTAGCAGGGCCTCAGCAAGACTCCCGCAATTCCGCGTCTCTATTTTCGCAGCTACAATCGTAGGAAAGCTCCCAACCTCTAGTACTTTACGTACCGAAGCACAGACAAGATCCACTACGAGTAATAATAGGGATCATCAATCATCCTAAACCCATTCTGTCCCAAATTCGCTGAGCATGGAGGGGTCGAGAAACGTCCTAGATCCGAGTCTTTATCCAGTTGAGAATCCGAATTCGAACGACCCAGGTCCGAGTAACTCTCAGGCTCCGAGGTATGCTCCGAATAGGCCACATCAATCGTCGTCGTAACCTTCACATGTTTCTTATCCAGAGTCCCATCGTTGAATCGCGGCAACGGATCACTTCTCGGATCCACACACGGTAAGGCTTCCTCGGCGCTATTGCGACTCTTTCCAGCACAGATATCGGGATGTGTAACCATTGCGCCGCCAAGCTCGAGATTTTTAAAGAGGGTGCCGGTGTGGGTACGTAGGCCGCATTTCGATTTCTTGTTTAAACGGGTACCGGTGCCGTAGTGCTCGGGGGAGGACATCTTCATGTGCCGCGAGGCAGATGCGCTTTTGTAGAAGATTCTTGGGAGGCTGGTCCTTCGCGTGGCATCGAGGAGCCAGCGGAAGAGGGGGCGGAGGGTTGGGATGCAGGCGGCTACGATGGCGGAGTTACATTCGATGATGACCCATATTATAAAACAAGTTTCGGTCCAGCTGGTATTGCACCAAGTTAGCATCTAGGAAGTCAAGAAAAATTGCATCTGGTGTTCAGACAGGGGTTTAACGGGATTGGCAAGGTAGAAAGAAGTGTACATACGTTACATCTGGGATGTAGCCTGGAGGGGGTATGTAAGCTCTTCCATAATATGGGGCGGTACCATTCGTAGAGGTGGTACTACCAGCCGGTTGCTCTGCCCAATTAAATGGATTTCTATAAGCTCTGCCACTCTGGAGTTCGAGGAGGTAGTAGAATTTCAGAATCGAAGCTACGGAGGCACTAGAAACGGTTCAAAGATTAGCAGTGGTAAGAGAGACCGGTGGAATAGGAGTGCATACAAAAGTCCCAATGAAAGAGCAAACATAAGACCAATCTTTGTTCTGCGGTTGACTTGCAACTCCTTTATCATCGGAATTGGAATCATGGCAAAGGCGAAGTCAGAAGCTACATTGCAAGCTAGCAAATTATGTCAGCCTCTCATGGTATATCAAGTTGTTGAGAAGTTGGAACATACCAGTGGTGGCTGCAATCAAGTATTGCGGGATTCTTTCGGAGTAGCAAGAATTGACGACCTGGCCATTACGCATTATCACAATGTCATGGCACTCTCCTATCAGACCCGCTGGGAGTGACACTTGGTTAGAGATAGCTGCTTATCATGGATGTATCAAGACATAACATACCAGTGAGACCGGCGTTTGTTAAGAAAGTAAAAGCGAGTGTAATGATGATCGCCTTTCTCATGACAGTAGAGGTTCTTCCACAAACACGCCACAGGAGCATGCCGACACTTTTTTTGACAAACTAGATAATGGATCAGCCTCCAGCTTCAAATTCTGTAATGTTCCAATTGAGAACTCCAAAGCGTGCAGGGTCGGTAAACCAGCTAGAGCCGCGTGTTGATGAAGGTAATTTTGGCGAAAGAATGCAGGATCAAGGAGCCAGATTGCCACTTACCATCATAGCAAGAATGTAGGTGATCTGCGTATAATAACCAATCTTCATTCCCTTAATCAACGCGGCCTCCCCTTCCTGTCTCAAAACCCAGTATATGTGTCGACCCAAACCCCATTCAATGCTGGCAATTATACATCCGCATCCAATGAGTGAAAATAGCTATCAACAATCAGCAGGTTCTTTCGGCTTCACCTTTGCCATGCGACTCACCATTCCTGCACATATCCAAACATCATCCCAGCCAAAGGAGAGTGTCAATCGAATTCGGATATACCTGCTTTTTGTTAGCGCTTGCACTTCTGTTCGATCTGATGGATTTGTTGACATACAATCGAAGACAGACCGCCGTGAGCGCAACCAAGACCGTACCAATATTGACGCCGTACAGCATCACATTTTGATTGACATCCGGAGGTACAGCTGGTATTGCTTCCTGTCGCGCTTGTAAGGCCATCATTGCTGAGGGAGCCTGCGGCATGGGCTATAACGTGGAGTTGAGGGTTTTGGTGTTGAACATTCCAGGTTATCGTGAAAGAGCCGATTTACCCCTCCCTGCGATTGTCGGGTATTCTTGCCACTGAAGTTCAAAGATAGCGGCATTTGGTGGATTATCGGCAAAGTTGCTCCGAAGTGCTGTTTGCTAATTTCAAGTGATAATTTGCGCTTTCGTTATTGGCGGGCAGCATAACATTCGGCCCGGAGCATAATGCAAGGTACACTGTGCAAGAAAATTATGAAAGAGGCTATAAGTATTGACTTGCTTGCTTCTATCAATTGAAGACAGTTTTCTCTTCTAAGATTACTCTTCAGTGCTAAACGTGGGGCTATAGCATGCAACCTAGGAGAAGAAAACAGGCTCTTGAAGGAGAGCGCATTTCAATGAAAGCTTTTTGTTGCACTGTGCACAAAATATAACAAAACAAGAGGCTGAAAGCCCACTAGACTGCAACAGAAAACCCTCTTGGGAGAGCATCTCAACTATGGTCTGCAAGGGGTGCAACTCAACATCTTCTTTCCTCTGGACCTGCATATCAGATGCGATTCACTGAATGTCTATAAATATCCCCTGCCAGCAAAAAAGGATGAATCCATCCGAGACAAACCGAACACCACGAAGAACGAAGAGAGGTTCGGAAAGACAAAGCAGGCATTGGTTCACATATTCCAAAGTTTAAAGGTGGCGTACCTGTACTTACCAAAATAGAAAGCCTAACAAAACGCCGTCAAACGTCCAAACATTGCTAAAACTGAAGGAATCCAGGTGTGTATGTAAAAGCGCAACGTGAAAACGAAAGGTCAAGGTCTCCTATATGGCACTTCACCAAAATGGCATAGCGCTTGTCAAGTTTGGAAGAGCTACCAGTACCTGCGTATTTCTGAGGGAGGCCGACCAGGGCGACTGTGTGATCATGCAAATGCTCAAGTGCTATGAAGTAAAAACAGTCCCGATGAGCCTCATAGAAAAAGAGAGCTCCTCAGGCCGCTCGTTCGCTCCATATTCACCCAATATGCTCCGGAGCCAAAGAGCCGCTAGTAGGCCGGGTCCTCAGTACTGCCATACAAATCCAAGTAGCGCAATTGAATTCCGGCAATGGACTCCAGCACCATGTAAATAAAGCATCCTGAAAAGGTACAATCATCTCCAAAAAAACTCACAGGCTGAGCGTTTCTAAACCCGGGTGGCTTCCCGGGTTGAGTGTTTCTTCCGAAGCCTATGATTCTTTTGGTTCCGTGTGGTTCGTTTTGACCATCTCGCTATAGTTCTTCTTTGAGGAGTGTGCGAAGGGGTTTTTTTTTGGAGATGGGCTTAAGGAGAAGTGGGTCTGGTTTATTTAAGCGAGGTACCTACTTGACTACAAGAACCCAGGTTCTCCGCGCAGTGCTTTCCTATTGTGTTGGCCAAATATTATCCTCACTCTTTTAACCGTGAGATTATCACCAGAAAGTGGGATTTGTGTTTTTCGAATGCATCGCGGGAAGATATGGTAGGTTCGCAGGATGCTGCACTCCTCCCTCGACACTTGCACAGCAAACACTCTGAAAAGAGCCTCGACCCTATTAATGACCACCACGATACAGATTTTCTACCCGAATTCAACGGGCTTAAGCATCATCGCGTGGGGAGAGCCGAAGCGTTGGTTGAGTGCATGCGAGAAGGAGCAAGAACGTGCCTTCCCTTCCCTCGTTTGGGACTTCGCATTCAGCCGCATTTTCCCTCAGCCAAAGCGCATTCTAGCATCAACTGACTCTTGTATTTCTTGCAGCGTTGGAGTTGCGGGGAAGGGGGAAAAAAGAAGGATTAATCCTTCTCGTGGCGGGTGCATTCCCGCTAATGGGCTGTTGTATCACTTTCATAGCAAACACCAACGCTAGCACCCAAAGGATTCAAAGATCCAAGGATCGTGACCGAAAACACTGCAGTTTTATTAGGGAACTAAATCAAGGCTATTTGCTAGCAGCAGAGTTGATAGATTTTAAGTCCAGTTTCCATACCAGCGACTTTTGAGATATGTGAAATCCGAAGGGGATATCAAATATCCACCCATAAATTCAGTTGTAGCGCTATATCCTCCCCCAGATAGACGACTGAGAAGCAGAGTAAGAAAAAGGTGGCCAGTAAAAGGGATGACGAGCCTCCGGCAGATATGTTCCCTCATATTCCCCCCAACCGATGCGGCCCATAGACGAGCCGTAAACACAGAACAGAAGTCCAATCAACCACTGATCAGCTGTGATATCGTTGATAGTTTATTCTTGCGTCTTAGCCTTATTCGTGATGCGTCGAAAAAGTGCCCACTCCTGCCAATCCTTGTCGCCATCCTTATTCTCCTTCCATTTCGAAAACCTCAAATACTCCTGGTACTTCTCGTCGTAATCCTGGTTTTCCTTCCATTTCAGAAACTCCAAGAATCTCAGATATTTCTGATATGTTTCTTCCTCCTGGTTCGACTGAAGGGGTGTAGCCAATTCTGTTCGAAGGCCGGCTTCAAGAGGTTGCGTCGATGGCGTAGTCTCGTCAGGTACCCCAGCCGTGAATTTGTGCTTCAGAGGCCCCTTGAATGCTTCCTGTATGACATCGACATGTTCTCTAAGTAGATCACCGGCTTGTTCTGGGCAAGAATCACTTTGGATAGTTGGGCGAGCTGGCCATGGGCGAGCTATTGGACCTTTTCGCTTAAGGGGTTGGGTCAATGGTGTAGTCTCGTCAAATACCTCCTCCGTGAACTTGCGCTTCCGAGTCCCCTTCACCTCAATAATCTGCATCTTTCTGCGAGCGTTGCGTTCTGGTCCTCTCCTCAAAGATTTGGGGGCTGGTTCGGTAGTGGGGATGATTGGGAGCTCATCAGAATCACTAGATCCGGTGGAATCTTCGTGATCTGTTATGTATTCGTCTTCAGATGGGAGATCCTCAGAATCACTCAATCCAAGGGTCTCTTCCAGTCCCAGTAGTGCAATATCTTCTCCATAATCAAATAGTGGCGCCATTTTGTAGGGTTTTTGAAGCTTAGGTGCTCCTGGAATGAGATGATAGAGCTAGAAACGGTATGTTAGTAACGCAGCTGTGAAGGTGAAGCAGAGAAAAGCAAAACTTGGTCAAGGAGTTGGGTAGTTACGAAGGCGTGGCGGCTAGACGAGTTGGCTCGAATGCGGCGAGTTTTTGGGAGTGGCGAAAGGAAGCGGTTGGTAGATCTTCTGCGGCCGAGGCTTAGGAGCTGAAAAGTGAATTAGCTGAGTTGACAAAGATGAAAAGAAAAAAGAATCAAGCACACGTACCAGAGATGAAGAAGCTCGAGCTCACAAGTCTGAAGAGTATCTCGTGCTCCACACGTTGACAATTCTCTCCAAAGTTTGGTTGTGTATTGTGTTAGGGAAGAGAAGAGAAGAGAAGGGTGTTGTTGGGTAGAAGTAGAAATCAGAAGGCGCTTTCGGATCTGCCTGCTTCCATTCTCTTAATTCAACTCTGGAGATTAAAATGGATTGTAAAGGAAGATCAAAAGATATACTAGGAGAGGTGTGAGCTAAATGGGTTTGATTGCTGCTAAGCGAGCACTCAAGTATCAACACCAAAAAAATAATCAACCCCAATTACCCACACAGAGCGAGAAACCGGCGGAACACTAATGAACACCGGAGGTAACGTACCCTAATCTAATAGGGGCCGCCCCGCAGATGGCTTGGCCATCAAGACAATGTAAACAAAACCTCGCTTATTGAGTTTGATATGACACCGGCGAGCTATCTCCGCGCCGTGCATTTTTTGAGCCTCCTTTACAGTATAGTGTGTACAGACTCGGGCAAAAACACAAATGATGCACGACTTAATGTTCTCTTGCACGGGAACGTGATGCGTTCCCAACGTTGATTTCATTCTCGAACCGACTGCGTAAACTGTACCGTAGATAGAAGTTCCCTGATTCTGTTCCCTCAAATCGGAATGCTCGCGATGCCGCAATTATCCTATAAGAAATGATGAAGTGAACGTTGCTGTTTGCAAGGCGAAAGGAACATACTGTAGAATGAAGTAGACGTACCAGAGATGAAGCAAGAGTCGAGAGAGTATCATGGGCTCCACGCCTTGATATTTCTCTCAGGGGTTAGACTACGCGAGTAAAGAAGCTGCCTCTTACCCAGTGTTTTCATCTTCCCTTCCTTGCCTTTGCCTGGTTATTGGCTAGGAAGGCAGATTAAAAAGTAGAGGAGAGGAAGGCATAGGCAGAGGGGGTAATATAATAGACTAGGAAGGCATAGGAAGAGACAGGCAGGCATAAGCAGATGGAAAAAGGTAGGTATATCGATTTTAATTATTTTGTACTACTGAGAATGAAGCTATTCCCGCACCACACCTCGCCGTCGCCACACCACACCTCATTGTCGCTATACTACATCTCATCGTCGCTAGGTCGGAATATGCGAGTACTACTAAAAGTTAAAATATTATAATGATGGCACCCTTAAAAACTACCTAGGTACCCTGCATATGCTCAAAATTATTAAATTCTAGGCCCTTAGATTAGTTATATCCGGCACTACTACTACTACTAATATCTCTAGCCTTAGCCCGCCTTATCTCTACTCCAGGTTAGGAAGGCGAGCACTAGAACTAGAAGCTAGGAAGACATAGGTAAACCCTATAAAAAGGGAGGCGAGATCCAGGCAAGCCTAGGTAAGTCTCGTCAGACTAAGAGGTAAGAAGGGAAGATGAAAACGCTACTCTTACATTTTAGTAACTAAGATAGTTATGCAATTGAAGTAAAGGATATGTTTAGCCCCCCACATTTACGATCAGAGTGCTTGAGAATGCAAGAGTGGTAAAAAGAACGACGGGAACGCATCCAAGAATGTTTGAGATTTTCCTATATTAGTATCCTAGATTTTTATAGCTTATAGCTTACTGCGAATGATTGGTTATACAAGTTTTTCCTCTACCAAATCAACTTTCGAAGATTCCGAGGCATGAGATTCCTTATCCTCCTATAATCCTTTAACTTCCTTCTAATACGCTTCTCTATTCTCTAATAGTAAGAAAAAATAACAATAAATGCGTAAAATAATTTTTTGAAAATAATTCTTCTTAACTTATAATAATTTCCCTTTTTAATATATTATATATAATTATATTATTTTCTTTTTTATTTGAAATTATTTTTATATTATTTGATTAAAAGATAATATTATAATAATTAGAATTAGATATAAATATTCTAAAACTTATTCTTAAATATATATATTAATTATAATTCGAGTTTTTATAATTATAAAATTATTGATAAACCTATTTTAATATTAAATCTTTTATAGAAATCTTTAATATTTTTATTATATTTATAGAATTATTTATATAATAAATAATCGATGAAAATTATTAAATAATCTCTTATAATCATTTTATTTAGATTTAAGATTTTTTTATTATTTTTATAAATAGGGTAAATAATAATAATATACGAAATATTATCTCTTCTTTTATTATAATAAACTTTTATAATATAATAGAAAACGTAATATAATTTCTATTAAATTAGTTTTAATTAATTAATTTTAATTAAAAGATAAAGAAGTGTTACCGGTCCAGGGTGAATAGGGTTAGGTTCGTACGCTTGAACGCGGCTCCGCCGCTTGGGCTAGCGTCCTGATGGCGCCTGGTCCGTGCGTAACAGGTATGAGAGGCCTCTTGGTTCCTTGGAGAGAACCTTCCTTTCTTCCTTAGCTTTGTATTTTTTAGTAAACGCCTCAGGGCTCCTCTTACTAAACCGTGACAAGAAGTTTAATTTATTATTTAATAATTTTATTTTTTTTCGAAGATCTTTAAATATAAATATTATATATTTTAAATAAAGAATCCGGGGTTATTTATAAATATATAAATCGATTCTTCTAATAATCGTATATTAATACTTTTTTAATTATAATAAAATAATTCTTTTTTAGGATATTTAAAACTTATTTTTAAATCGGAAAATAAGAAATTTATTATTATTAATTATATTTATATATAACTTCTAGTATTAGGATTTAATATTATTTATAAAACAAAAACACGACTCCATAGTCGTATCATCTCCCCTCTTCCCGATTCGGAAAGCATCAATCCTATTCAAGATTCTCCTTGGGATCGTGATTATGATAGAAGT
>QYAP01000434.1:0-35548 GCA_003988905.1 Hymenotorrendiella dingleyae
TAGGGTAGTGGATGGACCAATTTCGCCATCAATCTTGATTCTCACGGACCTCCCAGATAGGAAGGAGATCACCCATTGAATCAGCTGTTCAGGCCAGCCATTTGGACGTGTACAATTCTGCCCGAGTCAAAGATTGCTCATTTGACTCTTTGTTACCGTTCTATCTCAGTCGTAGGATATATGAAAATACGGATTCCAGTCTTTCGGGATTCGGCCCTTGAATTAACTTCCAAGACTATCCGCTCTTTGCCTTATTATTCCATGGCATTCAAGGTTGTCTGGCCTTCGAGCATCGCGTCGCGCCAAATCTTCCAACTCCGCGGGCGTCGCCAAAAAAATATTTCAACGGCCTCGCTTGCTGTCGCCCACGACAACAAAGCCTCACAATTCTGCTCTATCCGCCAAAAAAAGGAAAAGGACCTCAATAACCGTACGTGGCCTCGATCTTCCTTCTGGAGATGAAAAAAAAAGAAACACAACACGTCTTTTCTCAGTTGATACCCCCAGGCGCGCGTAATTCCTACTGCCCGAAGGCATTCAGAATCAGAGGCAGCTGGCCCGGTCTCACTTCGGTAGATGCACACCCGTCAAGATTATGTAGGGCGGGCTGAGGACTATCGGAGTGGAGCGTACTAAGGGCCGATGAGGACCTGGATAGTTGTTGTGGTGAAGTGGTGAAGGTGAGGTGAATGAGTAGCGAGATGGTGCGGCTGCGACTCAGGTATCGGACGAGAAACTACGCAATCTCTCTTGGAGAGTAGGTGGATATTGCGCTAGAACTGGAGAAGTAATCTGCCCGCATCAATCGCACATCAAAGATAGATGATATTGAGCAATTCATCGAAGTCAACCACGCCTTACAGAGCCAGATCCGCGCTAACTGATGAGAGAGAATGCATATGCAGCTCAACTCAATTCAACAAATCTCCGTGAGTCTACGAGTATCAAAGTCAGTTCATCATTGCCAACTAAAAGGCTTGACTTACCGTGGAAGATTTGGTATTTTTGGCGACCATTGTAGGAATACAATCCCAGAGTGTTTGCAGCACAGAGGGTGAATAGATGGCCTTCCAGAATCGCACCTTCCTCTGTGTTACTCCATATTAATGCCTTTAGCAAGCTCTTTCAAGTTGCCTCTACCTTTTCGATGCTTTGTTTCAATCTATATTGCCTCGTATGAGGTTCTATTTTGTTGGATCGAAGCTTCTTTTACCCGCAGGCTTTTAAGCGAAGAGTTCCAAGAGAATCAGTAAAACCTTGAATTAAAAGCAGCTGATAAATAACAAATGGGCATACCATAAGAAAAGCTGCAAGCTCTTGCAACTATTATGAATCAGAACATCGGGCATGCTTCCATGCCGCTCGCACAACGACCAAATTCTAACCGACGGCAATAGCTAGAAGAGATCTTCAATGTCCGTTGAAATGCTTGCGTTCTAGAGGTTTTTTCAGTCTGGAAAACTAAAAAACGAGTGACTTGCAACTCCACATATCATAACGGAGAAACCTGTACTTACAAACATGCCAATGTGACTTGTAGGCAGCCTTGAAAAAGCAGTGTTGCTAAACCCCCAAGCCTGGTGTCTGCCGCGAGATGTATCGACAATCCTAAATAATATTAGAAGTTCTTTTTGTACTCAGAACGAAGTTGGCTAATTTGCACATCTAGCAGTGCATCTTTCCAACACATGTCGTCCTGGTCGTCGTTGGCTTCAAAGTGGAGTCTGACATAGGAGGCGCTACCGAGCCAATGAACCGTCCCACAAAGTCCCATTTACACGGCCCGTTCCTCACCCCACCTTACGACTCCATCCACAGCGGGGTTTGTGCTCGAACTGCCATCCAAGTCAAGACCGAACTAATTTCTGAACCATAATTCTAGTCTAACCGTATAGCCAGTTTACCGGCAACATGTCTCCAAGCTCGACCTTAGTCGCAGACCTCGAGGCTCTGCTTGCCATCGCCAAAGCCAACGATGTCGAGAAACTCGACTTTGCAACACAAATGGATTTGTTGGCGAGGGTGGAGAGCATCCATTATCAGTTGGATGATCCAATGTTGGCCATGTATAGACAGCTCTCAAATGTATGCTCACTGATCTCCTGTCCAATTTCTCAAAATCATTCTCTTGGTATCTTCTTGAGCTGAGTTGCTGGTCCATTCTAGTCTACCACGACGGCCGCTTTCCGCACAATCATTGATCTAGATGTATTGAAACATATACGACGCGACGGGAAGACAAGTGCAAAGGAGCTGGCTGAGATCTCCAGCTTACCGGAGGAATTGCTTGGTAGTTTCCCAATTCTTCAACGGTCTCAAAAGATGGAAAGCATTTGCTAATACGACTGCGCTTTTAGTTCGATTGTTGCGTCAACTTACTGCATCCGGGATCTTGCAATCAGTTGGAGAAAACGAATATGCTCATACTCGCTTCTCATTAGTATATGTTGACCGCTCTGAAGTTGCATTCTATACACTCACGTACTTGCCTCCCTCTCTCCACCTCCCTGAAATTCCTTTTATGTCCCCGCTAACATCCATCAGCATGGACGAAATGATCCCCACAGCTTACCGCATAGCAGAGTACTTGGCAGCCCACAAATCCAACCCAAGCTCAATCTTCGACCCTAAACTCGCCCCCTTTTCTTGGGCCAACGACAGTGAAGGAAAGGACTTCTACCAAGTCATGCTCCAATATCCCGATCGACACGCACGCTTCAATCAAGGTATGATGACCAAAGAAGCACAACGACGAATTCTCGACGTCTATCCCCTTTCTGACCTCGTTTCCAAAATCTCTCCCAATGCAAAAGGAGAACGTGCGTTTATCGTAGATGTGGCTGGTGGTCGCGGCCAAAGTCTAGTAGCCATCAAAGACCAGCTTGGCGCCCTCGCAACCCCAGAGCTCGGAAGCTTCATCCTACAAGAAAAACCCTCCGTGATAGCTTCCATCCCCGATGGCGAACTTGACTTCATTCAAAAAATGGGCATTGATATGTTCGAGCCGCAACCGGTAAAAGGCGCGCACATCTACCACATGAGACGTGTAATGCACAACTGGCCTGATCACGATTGTCTTACAATTCTGAAGCATACAGCTGAAGCCATGGCGCCCGACTCCACGTTGCTGATTGGAGAAATGGTTATTCCTGATAAGCCGGGTGCGAACAAGTATGCTTTTATGCTTGATATGATCATGTTGATGATGGGAGGAAAGGAGAGGACGGAGAGGGAGTGGTATATTTTGTTGGAGAAGGCGGGGTTGAGGTTGGTGAAGGTTTGGTCTTCGAATTCGGGGGACCAGGTTGTTGTAGAAGCTGTGCTGATTTAAGGATAAGAGAGGAGGGAAATAGGGGGTGGGGTTTGGAACTCGTGTTATACCAAACAGTTCTGGGTCTTACATTAGTTTCTCCACGCGGGCATAGAAGAGTGGATGCTCGAATAATGAAACAATGACTTTGCACAAGCCTCATTGAATGACAGGGAGTACAGTCAAGCTGCCTCTATTCCTTGCTCGATTGTAAAAGTTCTGCGCTAAAGCAATTTCGACAATTCTTTGGGGTTATCTCTCTTCACAATTACCGGAATTGAAGTGAGTACAGATGGCCAAACCAAAATTGCGTGATCCTGTTTTCCATCGAGGCAGTAACTCAACCAGATAGACCAAGTCAAGTTGAAGTAAGCCGCGATTCCTGTGAAGAGATGCCTATCACAAGATCAGTTAGAAATAAAATAGCAGTAGCGATTAACTTACCACCATCCATGGCCCTCAAGTAAAATCCCCCAAGGTAATCCAATCTCCTGTCGCCAACTTCGTAACACGGAACAGTACTCATTGTCTAAACTCCAGAGCAGGAACCCAAAGCCCACAGAAGCAAGCCCTACAGCAACCATGTACCACATGCCGCCTAAAATTTCAATATCTCGTACATCCTCTTTTGCATACTCCTCTTTAACATAGTTCGGTACGGCCGATTCTGGTCCATGTCTTGGATTTCGGTTTGATGGCCGAAGGGCCTGTTCCATGGAATAGATACTCTTGAAAACCACAAGGGCGGTGAGACCTGCAAACACGTTTTGATGGAAGGCGGGGTCTTGCAGGTAGTGATAATAAGCCGTAATGAAAATTGCAAGAGCAGCCGTTAGGAGCAACAATGCAGCGCGGACAAGGTTGGATTTCCCGTGCGAGAAGATGGCATAGAACATGATGCACGTGGTGTAAATCATCGACAATTCATCAACCAACTGCATAGGATCTATCAAATATAGTCAGTCTCAATCAATTCCAGAGTGAAAGGCTCCAAACATTTAAGCGTGGAATGGAAACAGAAGCTGCCTAGGCCGATGACGAGATAACTGAGAAATCCGACGAGGTAAGAGGTATCATGTCCGTATCGAATGCAATTGGCGATTCCTTTGTAGGCGAGATACACAAATATAAGATTTGTGAATGAATTGACGATTTCTGCTGAGTAAGCAGAAATATAATAATCCTGAAGAAAGTTAGATGAGACGTTGTTTACATTGCGCGAGTGTGCCTGCCTCTTCACACCAATTCAGCGTAGAAGTCACCGGACTCCAAAATCCTTCACCGGATGAGGACGGATAAGGGATTGAAAATGCGAAAGACATGGTCGCTGAGGTGTTACGACGTGGCCAAGAAACGTCGTCCACATTGAGATGGGAGACGTTCGCAATCGTTCAAGGTTGAGAAGATCTTTCCTTAAGGTCCACTTTAATTTGTGACAGGGGAGGTGAGACCGACCCATTGGGGTCACGAGACTATGACCAACGAAAGGGTGAGTATCTGCACCTGCATAAGACCTAAAATGGTATAGTTCTTCGCTTATTAACATTCCCCCGCAACGTCTGTCCTCCATCGCTCCTTCCCCGTTGCTAGCGTCCTTGTACTTATGCTATATCATCTGACAGCAAAACAGAAGTAGTTTCGAATTGCCTCCCTCCAAGCGGAATCCATGGAAATTCCTCGCCCAAGAAGCGATTCAGATATTATTGTTGTTCAGCACATTGAACCTTCAGACCTCTTATCCCAAATGGAGCAAAGTAATGATGCAGTGTTTCCCCATCCTGTGCCGGATTTCCTTGTAGCACCAGATGGCTCGTTTTGTCCACATCCCCAAGCTGGACGGACACCTACTATTTTTGACAACGACATTCGCTATTACTTTCGCGGCGCGACCCTGGTGACCGAATCGGGACAAGAAAATGGCAACATTCCGAACTCGTCAACATCATCAAATGGGTCGAGTGCCCGTGGCGAAACACCTGCTGGTTCTGACAATGGAAATTTACAACCGGTCGACCAGCCACAGCTCCCATTTCCGGGTGTTCCATTTCATCGTCTCTGGCAAGTAAGTCTTCCAGCTTCTCATTGCAGCATAGAATCTAAAAATCGGCCTTTAAGATAGCAGCAAGAGTCGCCGACATTCACAATCCAGAAAACCCAATTCGTCCTCTCTGGCAAGTAAGTCACGCAGGACCATAATGCAGAAAAGAAACTAAAATTCTTCCCCTACAGACTGCATCGAGAGTCAGCGGCAGAGTTCTACAGAAAGCGTCAAAAGTGGGTGGCGATGTCAGACGTGGTGTAAGATCCGTGAAGGATTGGCTAGACGCACCAATGTCCAATAGCAGGATTCTGTTGCTGATGGGCGTCTCCTTCTTTCTGGCCTATGATATTATGGAGGGCATGCATCGTCGCTACTACCGCCGATTCGGTGGCCTAGTCGGAGAAGCGATCATAGACCGGTTATACCCGAATCGTGGGGCCATGGTCGACGCAGCAAGAAAACTCCACGATATCATTTTTCTATGAACCATCCTGGGTTGGGAGGAAGGGGCGTTGTGTGCTGGGTAGGTGGATTCTCTCGATGGCAATTGGGGGATCCGGCGCTGTGTTGGAGAACTTGGAGTAGATTTTTTGTCTAGGGATAGAAAACTGCAATTTGGGAAGTTCGATGCGCTGATTGGGTTGCCTGCTATGGTATTTAAAAATGGGTCATTTTGATGAACTGTATTCTAGCACTCTCCACTCCTATTCAATTGCTACTTTTTATATCTTTTACTCTTCAATTCGTAGTTTTGGAGTGGAAAGTATTTGCGAACAAACACCAGCAAAAACACCAGCAACCCAAGATTGATGGAACCCCAACCAATCCATGATTCGGATGTGGTCGGCGTTCCGAGAATGCAAACTTCGTGGGAAGGAGATGAGACGCTTGAAGTTCTGGCAGATAAATTTCAGCAAATGTGTAGGTCACTGTTTTAGCTACGCAAACACAACCTACCACCGAATCCTCTTAATCTCTCCAAACTTGCCAGGATTCCCCAACGTGATCAGGGCTAGTCAGACTCTCAATGAGTTTGCATTCACCAAGGCCGATGAATGACTTCAAGGTATGAGAGAGGGTATACAACTCTGCGTGTTGTCTTCCAAATACATTAAGCATAGCTTCACAGCATACGATACTATTCCGATTGATAACTATATGTCGCCGAGTTGCTGACCCATTCTCAGGCGGTATTCAAAAGAATTTATAGGCAGATGGATATTGCAATTTGGGAACTGCTCGATGGCAAGACTCTTGATATTTTCGTGCGAACGAAGAATGTGGTAGGCAGTTCTCGGCCGCAACTCGACAACTGTCTTTCTTCAATACTACCTAGTATCTAGCTACTAGGTTGGGACTTTGCCTGAATATTTTCAATACAAGCTACATTTCTTTCATTACTAGCCCACGTTCCTTGGAATTCTTCACAGATGCAGTCCCTCTCAACCATCGGCCTATCAAATCCAGTTATCTATGGATCATCTTGAATGTACTTCTCGAAGCCTACATCCCAAGACCGTCCATCCCCCTATTCAGGGAACAACCTGAGAACCAATGCTCATGGTACAGTAAATGTTTGGGTTAAGATAGCCTGCAGTGTAGGTGACTTGCGAGGAGACAAAAGCGATTGCATGTCATAGATTTCCAAAACATCAGTGTTCCAATTGATCCAGATCTAGATCCACCGACTTCCTCCCCATCCTCAATCCCAATTCTGCGTCTTCGCGCTTCACTTTCGGGTATATACAGCATCGCCTCGTATCAGACATTATATACAAAAAAAACCCCTCCCATCGTTTCTTCCCAACTCGTGTGACCTTCACCATAAGTTATATTTCAAGGGAGCACCAAATACGGCTTACAATTAAGCAGGGATACTAGCCGTGAAAGGAGCTGCGGTACTAGCCTGACCCGCAGCAGCAGTATCAAGCTTGATGTTGTTCGCAAGTTTGGTCTGCTCAGCTGCAAGATCAGAGTCATCACCACCTTGCGCAGCATCGATCTGGATACCGAGGACTTCAGCAGTGAGCTTGAGAACCTTGTTCTTGATTTTGCCGTTCTAATCATATAATGTCAGCTGCTGTCTAATAAATCACTTTGAATTTCTAGGTAGGTGTTCAAAACTCACTTGAAGAGCAGTAGCAGCATCTCCCGATGCGGCATCAACCGCATCATTGAAAGCCCCAGTCTCCGCATCCTCGGCAGCATCGTGGGTGCCCTTGATGATTGCGAGATCGGAAGCGCTGACGCCGGCGAGGTTGGTCTGGTCGATTTTGGCAAAAAGGGCATTGGCTTCTGTTTCTGCGGTACCGGCAGTTCCACTGGAGATTTGAATGGCGTTGTAAGTACTGGCCGTAAGGACTGAGCCACTTGCAGCACCGGAAGCTGCTGCTGCCTTAGTAGCAACTGCGGTTGCGGCTGCTGTGGTTTTGGCGGCTTTTGGTACTGGAGTGGCGGCGGTAAGAGCCACAAGGGCGAGGGTGAGAGTTGCGAATGAGAATTGCATGGTGATTGATTTCCAAGGTTCTTTGTAGAAAAAAGGAGTGGTTTGAAACTTGAAAGTTGGTGATAAAGTTGAAGAATATAAACAATAGAAGGTATTTCAAAAGCCGAAGAAGTGGTATTGAAGCGAGCACAGCTCAGAAAAGAATGTGTAGAAAGGAAGTCGGAAAAGGCTTTGAACTGGAGGACTGATTGAAAGATTGAGAGCGCTGCTGGAGAAGAAAAGAAGGTATTCTCGAGGGAATAGCGCTCGTCTTAAGAGCAACTTTCTCTAGCTTCTTCTTGGCAAACTTCGAGACTTCCAGCAGGGGAACAGGAAGATCAAAACAGGTAGCGGGTAACTTCTACGGAATGCATAATGGGTTTCGATTGGTTTCTCCGTCTCATCTTGCCCTCCTTCCGCCCACGTTCGCCTACGCACGCGGTGGTTTGCTGTACAGCCACTTATTTCAAGAGAGCAGGTTGGACTTACCCTGGTGATCACCATCCAGTGGTTTCACGATCTTGAATCTTCAAAAAGGTAGAAAATCACCTTGTTTTGGAACCCCTGTATGATGTCGAAGCCTCAGGACTCAGGAGGCATCTGAGTCGAGTTGCTCGACGCCAGAGACCCGGATTGAGACTTGACGTCCAAGAACGCTCCCGTCATCTCAAGCTTTGCCAACACTTCGGTTCGTCTTGGTAGTTCTTGGTACGCCTCCCTCACCCTCCGCAAACAACACACGCAAAGTACGTACCAACCTTTCTCTGGAAATGCGCTGATTTCATCCATATCATCTCCCATGAAACCTCCCGCGCCTTCGCAAGAACGACCAAAACTGCTCTTGCCAAGCCGAAGATCATACCTGCTGCCGCTTTCCATCTCACCCCTCATAAAATGACTGAATTCCAACAAACGTAGCGCCAGCGGCAGCGCGCTTCGAGGTGTGCATCTCCGTACCAGGCACAGATTCAAAAATCTCCGCCAAGACGGGTGATTATTGGCGGATCATTTTCGCTTGTTTGATGATGCTCGCCGTCGATCAGACGGAGATCCACATGGCCAACACCGACCTTCTTTCTGTCCTTCAACAACCCCACCAAAGATTTCTTAAAACTTTATCCCCGTGTTTTTAATGG
Organism: Hymenotorrendiella dingleyae; assembly: GCA_003988905.1. NCBI lineage: Eukaryota > Fungi > Ascomycota > Leotiomycetes > Helotiales > Helotiaceae > Hymenotorrendiella > Hymenotorrendiella dingleyae. The sequence continues at coordinate 8,973 of QYAP01000434.1, forward strand.
AGCTATCGAGATCTTGAGACGATGACGAGGAGAATTCAATTGGAAGATATACTGCGGTCGCAAAAGAAAAAGGAAAAGGCAATTTTTTACCACTAGGCTCGACGACTCGAACTGCATGAGGACAGGTATGACAAACGGGACAAAGAACGATTTCAGCTCAGGGCGGAATCATTGGAAAAATACCGTGATCTTCAAAACATACAAGTGTGGGTAATAGCAACCCCAAGTATCATGTCAGTGGGCTCGATTCAAGCTTAAGGAGATGCTTACATTTGTTGAGATGAGACAAAATCCGAAGGCACGACCAGCTCCCCCGGCGCTTCGCCATCACCACAATCGGACCACCTCGCTTCGCGAATTCAGCCTTCAAAATTATTCAAAAAAAGCATGAATTTTTTATATCCGGGTGACTGTGGTCCCCTTGTAAAAAAACTTGAATCTATATACATGAATTCCCGACGCCGCATACTTTTCTCCACTACCTCTCCTTTTATAGCTGCGCGGTATGCCAAACTCCCAGATCCCCCAACAACGCTATATCGCTCCAATTCACAATCGTCTCTCATTATTCATCATATCATCATCTCATTTATTCATCCTCCGCCCTCATTCCTTAGTCATAAAGACTCTCCTCCATCTGATCATTGTCATCAAGACCATCGTCAAGATCCATTTCATCACTAGAACTCTCTTCGGATTCTTGGTGGTTAGGTAAAATGGTAATTCTGTTGCCATCCATAACCACTCGAGCAACTTCGCCATCTCTGATAGATCCTCTGAGGATCAAGACCGCGAGTCTGTTCAGGATTTCTTTCTCGATAAGTCGTGCCAATGGTCTAGCGCCATATGAGGGGTTGTAACCAGCTGATCCAAGCCAGTCTCTGACAGCTGGTGAGCAATCGATTATAACGTTCTTGCCATTGCTCTCGAGGCGCTTCTGAATTTCGCCAAGGCGAACGTCGACGATCTTCCGAATCTCAGTCTTAGTCAGGCGATTGAAAATGACTGTCGAACTGATACGATTCAAAAATTCTGGAAGGAAGTAGTCGGACAAAGCCTTCTCGACCATCTTTCTCGTGACATCATCGATCTTGCCATTTGCAGCTGTATTACGTTGTAGGTATTCGGCTCCGAGGTTGGAGGTCATGACGACGATGCAGTTGCGAGCGTCGACAACGCGTCCTTGACCATCAGTGATGCGACCATCGTCCATGAGTTGGAGCAAAACAGTGAGTACCTCCTTGGCAGCTTTCTCAACCTCGTCAAAGAGTAAGATTGAGAATGGTTTTCGTCGAAGGGCTTCTGTAAGCTGTCCACCAGCGTCGTGTCCAACGTAACCTGGTGGCGCGCCAATCATCCGACTGAGAGAGTGTCGTTCTTGGTACTCGGACATATCGAGTCGAATCATGGATTTTGGATCGTCAAACAGGAATTCGGCCAGCGCCTTTGTGAGGAGCGTCTTACCGGTTCCAGAAGGACCACAGAAGAGGAAACTTGGCGGTTGATTGGGGTTGCTGAGTCCAGATCGTTGTAGTCGAATAGCGTTAGAAACAGCCTTGACAGCTTCCTTTTGACCAACAACGACTTTTCCCAGAACTTTCTCCATTTGTAGGAGCTTGTCCTTTTCTGTCGCCTTTAGTCTTGTGACTGGAATGCCAGTAGCACGAGCAACAATTTCGTTGATTTGTTCTGGGCCGACAACATCAGTAATCAAGGATCCACCGGAGTCGGGGTTGCTTGTGGAGCTTAGAGCAGCATCAGCGGCGAGCTTCTCCTTCTCCAAGTTCTTGATGAATGCCTCTTGTTCAGGGATGGCATAGTACTGCAAGTCGGCAGCTTTGCTATCATCACCTGTACGAGTCGCTTCATCCATCTTCACACGCAATTGGTCCAGTTTGACTTTGGCCTCTTGGATTGCCTTGCCTCTAGCTCTTTCGCTCTCGTACTTCTCTCGAAGAGGTCTCAATTCCTCTTCAACATTGCCTGCATCTTTTTTGGCTTGTGCGAGACGAGCTTGTGAGGCTTCATCTTTCTCTCGAGTCAAAGCATGGATTTCGATTTTGAGCTGGCGCAACTTTCGGTCGAGCGAATCGAGGATTTCGGGTTGCGATTCTCTCGCTACCCGTACTGCAGCGGCAGCTTCATCAATGAGATCAACTGCCGAATCGGGCAAACGTCGTTGTGTGAGGTATCGTGCAGCAAGTGTAGCAGCAGTGACAAGGGCTCCATCCGAGATATTGACACCGTGATGAACTTCAAATCTCTCCTTCAAACCTCTCAGAATTGAAATGGTTTCAGGAACGGATGGCTCCTTGACAAGAACTTGTTGGAATCGTCGTTCGAAAGCAGCGTCCTTTTCGATGTATTTTCGGTATTCCGCCAGGGTAGTAGCGCCAATGCAATGAAGTTGTCCGCGAGCCAGCATGGGTTTGAGCATATTCGCAGCATCCATTCCACCGTCACCACTCTGTCCAGCGCCCATCAAAAGATGCATTTCGTCGACGAAGAGGACAATCATCTCCTTAGTCTCTTCGATTTCTTTCAAAATGCCCTTCATTCGCTCTTCGAACTCACCACGGTACTTGCTGCCGGCAACAATGGAACTGACATCGAGAGACAAAAGTTTGCAGGCAGCGAGATTGTCTGGCACATCCAAGTTGACGATTCTCTGTGCCAAACCTTCGATGACGGTAGTCTTACCAACACCAGGCTCACCGATCAAAACCGGGTTGTTCTTCGTTCTCCGGGACAGAATTCGGATAACTCGTCGGATTTCCTCCTCTCGACCAATTACAGGATCCATCTTTCCCTCTCTAGCTAGCGCTGTCATGTCCACCGTGAACTTTTTCAGATTTTCGTATTCCTCCTCGGCATCCGCAGTCTTCGAATCGACTCGTCGCGTACCCCGAATTTGTTGGACAGCATCTTGTAGCAGCTTGACGTTCGGCATATTACCGTCCTTCAGGGGAACCTGGATGGAAGGATCCTGGCATAATGCCATGATCAGATGGTCCACTGCGATGAAGGAGTCTTTTTGCGTCTTTTGAAGTTCGTGTGCCGCTCTCAAGACTTTGGTAAACGAAGGAGCCATGGCGATTTGGTCTGGTGGGGGATTTTGACTCGGTAGTCTGACAATAGCCTTTTGGAGGGCTCTTTGGAAAGCTTGAGGATCGCCATGTGCTCGTTCGACTACTTGACGGAATAGTGATTGTGAAGATGCACCATGTGAGGCGTTGACAGTAGCTTGTTGATCTTTCGATTCGTCGGCTGGAGGATCCAGGAGAGAAAGTGCGAGATGGAGGGGTAATAGCTGTGGATGGGCGTAACCTTCTGCCACAGCCATTGCATCGGAAAGGGATTTGGATGCCCGATCCGTGAAATTCATGTTGGAAGTCGACATGTTTTCGTTGGGATCAAGTCGTGATCAGTAATTTGTGGTTGGTTTACTCTCGTTATGGCGTGTTTGTGTATTGCTTCAGACAGAATGTTGTTGTCTATGTAAGCGAAGCTTTGCGAGTAATCGAATTGACTTTGATTGTCGTCAAGTTTGTAGAATGAATTGTCTGATGAACAAAGGAAGAGCCAAAACTCGTTCAGCTGAAGATTAAATAGTTGATGGGTGCCCAACGTCGACCCATCTACAAGAACCTGGAAAAGCCTGGTTGATGCGACTGCGTTTGAGAAGGCTCTGGTAGGCTGTAGTAACTTCTGGAAGAGGTAAAGTGGGGTGAGACTGGATATGCGGGGCGTGATTGGACAGCCTCGTGCGGGATGCTTAATCGGCTAATCTAATCAGTCTGAGGTCATTTTGGCAGGGGTAAAGGGGTTAGTGAGAAAATTGGCTTTTGCCGACTCTCCGTCTTCGGGACTCTGGAAAGCTGAATCTCGTGACCGCGAAATGAGCTAGGCCCAAAAAAGAAAGGACAATATCGTGAGCGCGATAATTCTTGGGAGAGGTTATTCAGAAAAGTAGTCGGAGTCAACACAATGAATCCCAGGACAACGCCACTCTTTGCGCGGCAAGCCATATTGGCAATTCGGGGAACTCGATATGCTACAACGGTAGCACAACCTCCTGTCGCCGAAGCTACAACACTCACCACAACTCCCCAGAACGAAGGTCAATCACCACAAGATGGAGCAGAGGTTCCAGCGGAAGTAGAGGTCCCCAAGTACGAATTCGTCCCTCAAGCAGAATATCCACACGGCCAGCGGATACACATCTTCCATCACCTCCAAAAGAATTATGTCATTTACTCCTTCGACAAAGTCCTAAAAGTAAATCTTAACTCCCAACTCCCACAATTGAAATATCTTAACACAAACCGATGCTAACCCAATTGACTTTAGAACAGCTCCGCACTCAAACAAATCCCCTGGAATGGCAAGAAAACTGTTCCGGCTGCCCTCCGAAAGGATCTTTGGCACCCATTAGCCACCATCACATTCCCTCCAGACAATACCCACGTTGGTCTTTCCGCCTTTCAGAAACTGCGAGAGTTCAGGCGTCGGCACGAGCTCGAATGGGACCCCTTGGAAAGGGGTGGTGTGGCCAAAGACGATACGGGCAAAATGCGTACGAAGAAGCAGCGAGGAATGAAGTTAATGGACCAAAAAGCCAACAGTATCGCCGATATGGCAGCAGTTTTAGCACGACTGGCGCGCGGCGAGACGGCGCCAAGCAAGAAGCTAAATATCGGGTTGAAGGGCGAGGGAGAGGGTGTACCCGTGCAAGTGTGCTGGAGCGATATTACGGATGCCTCATTTGCAGAGGAGTGGAGTGACAATGTGGAGCACGACAGCCTAGATGCCATCAAAGACGGTCCTCGGGTCGAGAAGGAAAAAGAAGCGCCACAAGAACCAGGACGAACGGCAAAACAAATACAGACGGCAAATGTGCTAAGGGCCAAGTTCTTCAAAGCGGAAGCAATCAAGAAACTCCCCGAAGCGGAACAAGCAGCCATCAAGGAGGCAAAGAGAGTGAAGAAAGTAAAGGCACAGGTCTCGGCAATCAAGAAAGAGGCATGGGCAAAGGTCAAGGCAACGGGTGTGCCAGGTGCAAGACCAGATCTGAATGAAATCAAGGATGAAATTAGAAGGATCCGACTAGCGCTCAAGGGGACTGGAAACAAGCCACAAGCTACGGAAACGAAAGAGGCTGAGACGAATATAGCATGAGATTCGCTTTGACTGATGAAAGATGTAATTCTGTAGGACTATGTATCTGAGCGGCTCGAAGCACTGCGGGACATAGAAGGAGGAAGATGTGTAAGATTTTACTTGTATAATGATATCAGTGTACAAACAACAACCTTGATTGTCTCGAGATATTTTCCCTCCTTAAATCTTGGCCCAGAAGACAATCTCAATCGAGTTATCACATACAGCCGCTACCGAGAGCCGTGCCAAGTACGCATACTGCTGCTATACAAATTGCAGAAAAATGAATCTACCTTGGAACCCCCAATCAAGATATTATGAGCTGCCAGTAAAATTGATCGATGTTGAATCCGAAATTTGATTTGAAGTGAGGCTAGCTATCTAGGCTAATACCGATGTCTGCTAACGAAATGGCGACTCTAATCATTTATCTGTCCATCGAGCCTGAATCTGGTGCAACTCAAAGTAGCGTATAGAAAAATCATATTCGAAGACGCAAAAGGAAAGGGCGGGGTATACCCTCCCATGTATATGTCCACGAGCCCCATCATAGTGGTCCTCTGAGCGCGCAGCACATGCTGGCATCTGAGATACCTTGAAGAGCCTCAGAATTTAATGGCAAACGACTTCAGGTACTCATAATCCGCGATATTGGCTTCCACCGTCTCACGGATGACCTTCTGGCCTTCCTCGCCGTACTTTTCCTTCCACTCCAGATCTTCCATTTCACGAGTCTTTGTCTTCTTTTTCTTCCACGTATTAGCCTCGATACAATGTTTAAGCTCCCATATCAGACAAGGAGACACACATCTTCAAGCGAGATGTGTATAAAAATAAGTCAAATAATGAGCAAGTAGAAAGTTGCTTACATGAGCGCAAGATCTCGGCTTAAGCGAGGTACTGTTTATAGCATCCTCATGAAATCCCTTCCACTTCTCAAAAGCGTTTTTTGCAAACTCGAGGTCTTCTTCTGATTCCCAGATCAACATTTGGGAGTTATACTCGATACCAACTTCCTTGCAGAAGGCAGAGATGACCTCCTCCGGCTTATCGAGGAGGTCATCAGCGTCAATAACGGTAATGCTGACTTCGTCGCCGTCAAGTTTTCCATGCTGCCCAGCGAGCGTAGGGCCGACTTGATTTTCCTTTTTGAGAAAGTCGAAGACGCGGCGAAGCTCGTCGTAGCCAGCTTCGGAAGGCATAAAGTTGTGAAAGCCGGTAACTTTGTCTAGGGGTGGAATGGTACAGCGGTAATAGGAGGGAATGCTATGGCGAGGATGGCGAATGAGGAACGTAAAGTGAAATTGCTTCAGGATGCTGGCTGGTACCACAGTTGGATTTCCCGGCTCAGCTTCAGTATTATACGGAAATGGCGCCGTGTGCTTGCCATTGGTGTGTCCATTGGCGTTTCCGTTGACTCCATTCTCGGTATGTCCATTGGAATGACCATTAGTGGTCCCATTGGTCTCATTCACACCATTCGCCACGCCATTTGTTCCCACACCTTTCTTGACGGCTTTCCCTCCAAGAGATGGCGCAATGGTTGCAACTTGTCCATCAGGAGGAGCCAAGTAGTGGGTGATATCTTTGATGAATAGACGTTTTCCCTACACGACATGAGTTTCCAGACAGGCAGAGAAAGGGCACGGTGAAGGTCGGATGACCAAATATTTTTCGCTTGCCCCTGTAGATCCGACGGAGTGATTTTGACCACAGTCCGCGTCTCCTCTCCAATACAGGCAAAGAAGCGCAACCAGATATTAGATATCAGATATCATATCACGAAGACTTCTTCGAGATAATTGAAAGCACTTGCTTGACAGGGATCGGGTACAACATTGCTATCTGTGGGGATCCATGGGTATGACATGGGTATAAAGCGACTCGGGTAAAATTGAGTAGTAGAGCAAAAGTCGAACCTCTTTGCCCTCCCTTTCGATTCTTTCGAAAATGGTCCTGTATGTGCTGTTCTCAAACCCGCTCTCCTTCCGACCTTCGGGATCATTTTCGTACCTGGCGCTCAATCTCTCGGGGCCAAAGTAGAAAGCGTCTCCGAAAGGTTCGTGGACGCAGGTGAGAATATCGCGGCGGGCCATGAACACCTGTGCAACGAATTAGCTAATACTGCACTGACGGCTAAATGGGTGGACGAGTCAACGTTACCCGTTCAAACGCCGTGCTACACGCCCTTGGGTGTGTAGCAACAAAAATAGGCTTGGTCGACATAGTTATGTTGACTTTGAGACTCCGCGTTGCTGTTTCGTTTCGTGATCGTGAAGCTTTTCGCCGACCGAGCAGGCAATCTGTATTTAAAGAAGAGCTGGTCGCGTCAATTCGAACCTTTCAGTCGTATTCCAGGTGAAGGTGAATAAGTCGCAGCGAATGAGCCTCTTGGTAGGCAATTCACAGAGCGCAAAGGGCTGTTATTGCGAATAGGTAGGCGGGAGGCGAGTAGTACGGGCAAAATGCTAGTGCAGGAAAGAAAAGGTCTGCCTGGTTCCTAGAAGTAGAAGTACCTCGCCAGCTGCCACCATGGTTTCAAGCTTGTGGTACCAAAGGCTTATAACAATGGGCTGACCACTTTTCGCAGGAGCGGCCCCGTTGCCTAGGCACACCTTGGTTGTAATCAAGGTCCTCCGTGGTCCTCCTAAGTTTCTTCATCAGGGCAGCCTGTAAAGCCTGCCTCGTGCCGACCCGTTGGCCAGGTTTGTACCATGACGCGGGGGGCAGAAGAGGCATTCCGAGCTATTGACAAATTTTCATGCTACTTGAACACCGAACGTCGAGTAGAAACAGCTACGTCAAGCGCCCTTTTCGCCCCACGGGATTGGGTGGGTGTCGAGAAATGGTGTTCATTGGCACAGCTTGCCGCAACTGGAACGTGCCGCGCAGATTCGATCTGGGTGGTGGCGAGCGACGTTGGTGGAGAGGGCGATAGACGAGAGAGGTGCGGTGGTGAAGAGTCTGGCCTGAGGCAAAAGAAGGAGAATGGTTATCGCGTCGCTCTCAATGGTGTTGAGGTACCAGGAGGTAACCAGGAGGAGCGGTCTAGCTAAAGTATAGCGGGGGGGTCACCCCCGATAAGAGGGACAAGAGCCTGGTCCTCGACATGTAATAGGTAGCTTTAGCGTCCCCAAAGCAAGCTGACGGGGGATCGAGGCCAGACAGGTATAGCCCAACAAAAGCACTTTGTCGAAGACGGTGCAGCTGATGCAGGTGATTATTGAAAGAGCCCAAGAAAAGGACGACTTGCAGGCGCGGGGGTTTTTTGGCGAGCGGCGGCTTTTAGATAGGGATTTGTTTAGGGGGCACCGTTAGTAAACCCAGTAATTGCGGCACCGGAGTTCGTGTCTTGATACAACACGATACCTACCAACGCAGATAGGGACTTCTTTAGGGGGCATCCTTAGTAATTGCGACACCGGAGTTCGTAAAGCACGATACCTACCAATCTTCCTCGACAAAGTCTCTGAGAGTCTGGACCTCTTGGATTCATGGCGTTCCTTTTATCGTCCCGAGCTGCCCCGGAGGAAATCCGACAACATGCTGAAGTGCAAGGCACATCGATATGTCGGATTCTACTCTTACTGTAGGTGGCCGAGTTCGCAGCACTCTCTGACCGCATTTTGCTTCAAACACTACTTGACCACATATATACAAGATGGATATATCTTCACTTTTGAAGGAGCTCCGAGCGCTTGGGGCCGGCTCCAAGAAGCCCCGATCTTGGCGAGTGTCTCTACCACAGTGCCGGGTATATCTTCATTTTCATTTTTATTTTCAACCGTATTATCGGTTCACAGAAGAGCCAAATGTCACACTTTTATTCTTCAGGACTTCATGAATCAACTCCGACAGATTGCAATTGTTGAGTGGAGAAGTTATTCGTCGTGTCAATGTTGTTGCTCTTATTTCCCGTTTTAGGCTTTTTTTTGCATCTGTTTAATTGAGAGAATGGAGGTCACAACGGGGAGAAGGGATGGTCTTACGAAGCAATTGACATGGCGTTATGGAGTTGAATATTGTTCAGATTCATATTTCTGCTATGATTCCATTTCAACTCTGCCGAGAGTACAGAGAGGCAGAGTTACTCTACTTTGTTCAAAAGGCCTGCATTCATTCCACTCTTCTTACAGAATACCGGTATGTAAGAGGTAGCCGCTTTACCTTCAGCATACTTTTATTCCCATATCGTCTGATATTCATTCAAAGTATGCCTCATTCTCGCATAACCTTTTACGCAATTGAAAATCGACTGAACAAAGATCAGATGGAACAAGAAATCTTGCCGTAGCAGTATAACTTGATGTCTGAAAATCAACGCAGTTTTTGTTTTAGAAGTGCCTTAAGTAAAACTATGAGCTCTCATTCCGTATGCGAGAACACCGGGTATATCTTCATGTCACCCTCCTCAATTACATATAGGAAGCTAGTAGGAAAGTCTTTCTTGATTGTAAGAAACTCTCATGGTGAAAATGAGGGAATCGAGAACAGGAAAAAGCAGTTCAAAAACAGGAAAGGGAGCCCGCCATACAAACCTTTCTCTATCTGCGTATCTCTAAACTTTGTAACTCGGGCAATCTAAGTCAAGTAGTCTACATATCGTAGCCCTATAGCTTCAAAGCCACGAGGAACCTTCTCCTTGAGTTTAAGATTCTCCAACGCTCGCTATTACCCAGTCCCATCATATTATAGCCTATTAATAGCCCTGCCTCGGCAAGTAAAGCCGTTCGCCGAGTCGGATTTCTCCATCTACCGTACGTGGCGATCTCCTCTCTCAAACCCACAAAAGCATGCCGACTTGGCCCTGGCGTGAAATAAATAGGTCAAATAAATATCTCCACGCTGGTGTTAAGGTCCATCATCCATGCCATAGTTCTAGTATGCGTGCATGGACATGTCGCTTAGAATCGAGTCTGCGAGTCGTTACTCGTCCCTCGTCGGTATCTGATGAGCAAGCAAGCACCCAGCATGGTCCAATGTTTGTTTTACAGATTAAAAAAAAGATACCTAGCGAAAAGCCCTCCAAATCCCTCGGCCACTGATTGGGTGGAGATCTTTCTTTGATAAGCCCCTCCTTCTTTGGCTTCTGCAGCCAGTGCCAGCCACAGAATCATCTTTTTGCCCCTTTCGAATCTTCCATTCTTCCATGCCGCCCGCCTACCAACCGGATTTTAAAGCTCACACAGCCTCCGATACGGAATCGATGCATCGAAGCGGAATCATCGTCCAGAAACCGGGACATCTCCGCTATTAATACTACACCAATACCGACATCCAGCGACTCTGTGTGGCCAAGCTTTTCTGCGCGACATTTTGACTAAGCTTTTTGAACCAGGGCACCCCACTCTATATTCATTGACTTACGAGTACGCACCGAAACGAGGTTGGCGCATGGACAACCTTACAGAAGTTTGACTTGACCCCATATCATGCCGCAGTAGCATTGAGAAGGACCTTGGAATAGCTGCGATTCCTGCGACTCCTCTACAAACAAAACACTCTCGACTCTCTACGGCCTCGAACGCCATCCCTCCCTCACATCTCGCACGCACACCCTCCACCAGCTCCAGCTCTGTGACTTCATTAGGCCGCAAACCGGGCGGAATCCAGCTCCATTTTCGACACCCCCCGCGTTCGCCGGTGCGTCCTGTGCTACTCGTAGCCTACCAGGCCTAGGAAGGAGACTTCCAAACCAAGCCTCCAGAACCAAAGTTCGACACCTCTGCTGCGCTGCGCTTCACTTGGCCTCGGTTGATTGACGTGCTACTGGTTCATGGACACTGGTCTGGATTTCATTGCTCAAAACCACCTCGCCGTGCGCCTGGCAGGAATGCCGATTTGAAAGCAACCGAAAACACAGCGGTGGAACACTTACCTACCCTTCGCGTGCCCTGTGTCGCTACCCTAAACAAAGATTGTGCGATTCGAATCTTGCTACCCGACCCCGCGACAGTGTTTCTGGTGGGATGGAAAGTCAATCGCCGCCCATGATGGCTAGTGAGAGCTTGGCAAAGACAGAGCCCTCAGAGCCCTCAGTTCTAGTGGCTCCCTCGACTGTCACAAATCCCTCTTCGCCCGAATCTCCCATCGATGAGGATATAGACAACGCTCAATGGACGGCATCACCCACGTCTGGGACGAACACGCAAGCCCCGCGACCCACTGCGCAACAAAAACGACGACGAGTAACGCGCGCGTGCGATGTAGGATATACACTGTGCATTGCAGATGATTTGAGTGGGAATGCTAACGTATCCCGTGCTTCAGGAATGTAGAAGGAAAAAGATCAAATGTGACGGTATGATACGATTGTGCGTCGTAGATTTGGGTGGGCTAACAATCCTTAGGCAAGCAGCCGTGTACGCACTGTACGGTGTATAGTTATGGTATTACTTTTTCCGCCGCTTCAGATCGTTTAGAATGAGCAAAAGGGTAACACAATTGTAGATTGTACGTACGACCAACCATCGAATCGAAGGAGGAACCCCGCGCCACAATATATTGAAGCCCTCGAAGCTCGGCTGCAGCGTGCCGAGAGCATACTACGAACCGTTCTCCCAAATGTAGATCTGAATGACCCAAACGTCGACGATATCATCCGAGAGCACACAAGAGTAAAGAAGCCGGAGCCGGTGCCATCAGCAGCTTCAGAACAGGATGCCCAACTCCGGTCCATGATTACCTCTACGGGCCAGTTGGATCTTGATGAACATGGACGATGGGATTTTCATGTAAGTGAAATTCACGAGGCCAGACATGTGATTTCCTCCGGATTGTCCAGAAATACAAAATATTTTCAAATCACTTAGACCTTGCTAATTCTCTGCGCAGGGCAACTCTTCTGGCATCGTATTTATCGGACGAATGAGGGAGCAATTTGGGGGCTTGCTAGAGGAAGAAGTACATGGTGCTCCGTTTCTCCCAAAGGTCCCACGGCCTATGCCGACAGTATCCGTTGCCTCCCCAGGTTCCATAGACTCTCCATTCGAGTCGGGGCTTCCTTACACAGTAGAGCTACCTCCTAAAGAGACAGCACTAGCCTTGTGCAGTAGTACGCTAAATCTCGCATGCTCCCTCCTCCGCTTCGTCCATCAGCCATCGTTCTATCAAATGGTCCATAGAATATACGACACCCCCGTTGAAAACTTTGGTAATGAAGAGAATCAATTCTTGCCGCTCCTTTATATCGTGCTAGCCCTAGGGTGCATGTTCAAGCCAAATGACCTGAATGCTGCTGATTATCCGGAGGCCATGGCCTATGAAACTGGTCTAGATGAAGGGTGAGCAGTCAATTCCCTCTTTCCTGGCATAACTTATATCATTGGACTTACTCACCTGGGACGGAGCGAGTTTTTGCTCTGAAAATTTTCTAGCGGTCTGCCATCCTCAATGGTTCTGGACACATAAATTTGGCCAATTAATTTGATGGCATAGCAGTTGTAGAAAACGATGCTGACATACTACTCTAGTCTCAAATATTTTAAAGTGTCACGTCAGCTTATGGATGTGACAGATTGTCGAGACATCGTATCTCTTCAGGCGATTCTATTCATGATACTTTTTCTCCAATCCTCGGCAAATCTTAGCACATGTTATTCATATATTGGGATAGCTTTGAGATCCGCGCTCCGCATGGGCTTACACCGGAATCTTGCTCACAATTTTGACCCAATCGAGCGCGAGATAAGAAGAAGACTCTTCTGGATTATTAGAAAGATGGACACCTACGTTTCCGCCCTATTGGGCTTTCCGCAAATGCTTGATCCAGATGATGTCGATCAGCTATTTCCTGCAGAAGTTGATGACGAGTATATTACTAAGGATGGAATATTGCCCATGCCCAAAGGCAAAACGTCGCTATATGCTGGCTCAAACGCCCACACCACGCTTATGGCGATTCTAGGCAAAGTAATCAAGTACATATATCCAACAAAGGGCCTTGAGAAATGCGCAGGCAGCTCCAACCCTCCATCTTACTCCGTCAGCCATGCAAAGATTAGAGAAATCGAACGCGATTTGGCAGCCTGGCTTGATAAATTGCCAATGGATCTTCGACCTGGGGGCGAAGTTACCCCTGATTTTCTTCGGTAAGTTTGGACTAACCGCATATTAAATCTTTGACATTACACATTCGATGAATGAATTTGATTTATATGGTACATCTGACTAACGTACTACTGACAGTCTTCAACAACTTCTACGCTTGGCTTACGCTCATGTTCAAATGATGCTCTACCGACCCTTCATCCATTACGTTTCCCCAAAGAGCACTGGAGGTCCCTTGAATGATCGCTCGTATGCCTGTGCTGCTGCTTGTGTTAGTGTAGCCCGAAACATTGTCCATATTACGACGGAGATGAAAAAACGTGGACTTTTGCTTGGCGCCTACTGGTTCACAATGTATACTACGTTCTTCTCTATTTTGTCATTGGTCTTCTACGTTCTCGAAAATCCAGACAAAGCTGGATCCAGGGAGATTCTAGCAGATGCCTATGATGGCAAGGACGCGCTTGACGGACTCGCGAAGAGGAGCCAAGCCGCTCATAGATGCTCTATTGCATTGAAGGTATTGTTAGAATGGTTCAATAATTTTGCAAAGCTAACTTTACTATAGTCTCTTTTTGAACGGTTGCCGCATAGACTTAGGGAAACTCGGTCTCCGACTGTTCCGCGAAGGAACAAGCGATCTGCCCCTGCCTCGACACCATCAATGGAAGCTCAGCTGGCACCGCCTGTGGGCGATTCACTCGGATCTGCGATTGCTGCAATAGCACGATCTAGAACTTTCCCTGCACCACCGACTGGGCTAGGCACAGGTAGCCCGAGGGCATCTGTAGATAGCATACGCCAGCAAACCACGATATCCAACCCCAATCTTAGGCAAGGTATCCGCGAGCTCATGACTCCATCAGAATTGTCTACGGTAGGAACAACTGATTCAGGTGGAATTATAAACAGCCGCATCTCGCTTGCAAATTACTCTAATCAACAAATGTTCGCCGACATGACCAACTGTTTGCCGGATTTGAACGCCATGATGTTCCCCTCTACGGATCCATTTGCTTACCCACCCAGTCAACCCATGTTGGAATACGAAAATACCAAAACAGAAGACCTGAACGTATTCAACCACTATCAGAACCAGAACCAGGGCGTGTATATGTCAAGTGGTAACAATCCTAGACTGGTAGCTTCTGATGACCTCGAAGGCCAGCTATATGGCCTTCCTACGTTCCTTACACAAAGTCAGCAACAACAACAATACGATCTCCAAAATCAAATTAATCTGGATGGCATGATACCTCAGGGCATAGGTGCTCAGAATATGAATTACCAGATGGGTTTCTCTTCTAATGACGACATGAATTTCGTACTCTCTGGCGAAGATGGCGGATGGAACAGTATCATGGGCCAGGATCCGAGATTTCGATGATTGACAATTCCCTTCTTGTACCATGATGGAGTTTTATTAGGATTTCCAATACTGGCGGAAGGTCTCGATTGTATTTGATCTTACGGATATACGGCCTTATGACTTTGTACAACGATCGATTGGCATTATTGCATACGGTGGTGCATAGCATTTACTGGCTTTCATGTGGTTGCCCAGTCATGGGACAAAATTGGCCGGAGGAGTTTTGCATCTGGATGGGGGGGTTGTAACAGGTTTGGCATCCATGTATATAAGACGTTTTTATACCCCCTTTTCCCTGTTTATAACTCTTTTTACGAATATGAAAAAAAGTCTGTTATGAATTATGATAGTCGAATTTGCCCCTTTCTTTTTTGCCTCTACTTTTCGCGCGGGCCTTGTTATTGGGGTATTGGCTCTTTCCTCATCTACAGCCTTGGGGGATCTTTGACACAACCTCTGACCCCTTCACTCTATCCTGCACAAATTCAAACCAACCAACCCAATTACGCGAAATAGCTTATTAGCATTCACCACCACCTTGAACTGCCACATACCTTTCTTACTAGGTAGACAGTGCTCTATATTGGCTCAGAGAATGCCAAACTATCACATGTCCGCGACTGTTCGGTTCATAAGGTTGGGTCAAGGAGCCGGGGCGACGTACCGGTCCTCTATCCCGAACACTTGAGATTTATAACTTCTGATGGCACTTCTCTCTAGAGTTGGGGTTGAATTCTTGCTGGTACGGTTAGGATATGGGTGATGGAAAAGGGTGAAGGGGGTTTTTGTTACTGAAGAGGAAGTGCTACAGAAAGTTGAAGTGCTGTCGAATTTCGAAAATCGCTTGCTTTGAATTGTGAAGGGCGATCTAACCGCGCGCCTAGAAGTGACGTGTCGGGGCGAATAAGGCAGAGATGGGATCTTGTCAGAAGAGAAGGATGGTTTCTATTGATTCTACAGTACCGGGAAATGCTCGCGTAGTATATAAAAGCCAAGTTGGCAGAGTCTTTGATACTCAGTGTCCGACAAAAGTACTTGCTTTTTCTAACCAGCCTCTGTGTTTAAAAAACTAGATAGGCGTATACCAGTGGTAGGTAGGTGGGATGTTTAGGAAGAAGATGTAGTTTGGTAAGAGCCTACTAAGAGATGGTAGGAGGCAAGATCGAATGTAGCGAAATCTTAAGTGCTGTAGCCGCAATCCAATTACGCCTCTCCTAACAGACTTGCCAGACAGAACACAAACTCAAGTACCAGCATAATTCTGCAAGGCTGGAGAAAAAGGCCCCATTTCAGCTCACTCTAGCATTTAGCACGAAGCTGGGGTAGAGAAACGTTGCATTATCTCAAAAATATAATTGCAATTAGAGGGAGGCGGGATGGTCTGGTGAACGGAACGCTATAGTGCGCTGCATTATTTAATGCCGGGAGTTAACGCTGATCACCACCACATTTGTCAAGTATTACAAAAGTATGATAAGGAAAGAATATCGAGTCGAATCCCAAATTCGTTCAACTTCTAGCTAATACTGGCACAACACATGCTATGCCCATTCATCTAGCAGCCAACCTTCTCCGCCCCCTTCCCTTCTGCTTTTCTTCCAATTCATCAAACTTCTCCTCCAGATCAACGTGAACTCTCAACTCATTCTCCCCCATTACCCTCCAGATCCTCTTCAAATCGTCAAAATCCACCCCTTGCCCAACATCGCCACCACCAATTCTCTCACACCCTAGCATATAAAGTTCCTTGGCCCAAGGACATGCCCTTAGAGCACGATACCATACCTCTTTCGCTGGTCCGGACGCAAACTTGGGAGTTGCGAGGCAGTACAGGATGTAGAATCGCCAGAGTGCGGCGGAGGTTTTACAAGCTGGAGAGGCGAGGGCACGTTCAAAGGCTGAGCGCACGGAATGGATTGTGCCATGGTTAATCTCGTAGTGGATGGCAGAGACTCTGGAGGTGAGCGTGTCGTTTTCGGGGGTTAGGATGGTGGATTGCAGGATGTTGCGGACGCGGTTATCGATTCGAAGACGGGATTCGTTCCAAATGTAGAGTGACAGGAAGTTTGAGTTTCGTGGGAATAGAGTGAGGAAATTTTTAAGGTGTAAACGGAGGAGAGCCGGTCGGAATGGACCTATACGAGCGTGGTGACTTAGGAGTTTTGCTGCGGATTCGATGAAGAGTTCATGAGATATCGTATGCGAGAGATTCCGATTTATAAGTGTTTTGGAGAATGATGTGAAGGATTTGAGGGCGCTGGCTATATCACCCTGCGTACTGGATTGTGTTTCTGAGCCATCGTTGGATGTGAGGTATTCCAAGAGTGCGAGGAGCTCAGCGTAGATTGTTGCAGAGCGCAAGTTCTCTGACGAGAGAAGAAAATCCCGACCTGAACTGAAGTGCTGCTTTGCCTTGAGTACAGCTGCGGGAGAAGTGACCGCAAAGGCACTTAGATTGTTCTCTGGGACCGAGATCAAATATTGTAATGCTGCAGCATTGTCCGAAGCTTCTAGGCAAAGCCAGATTCGGGTTTTCCAAAGCAGTATCAAATCTGAGCTGTCGTCCTTTCCCATCGAACTACTCATACCCAGAGCAGCAGAAAAAATTCCATCCGCCAGTTCTTTGTTGCCCCTGGCGTGCTCAATCATTGCATATGCGTTGTACAATTTGAGAGAGGTAGAATGTTCTTTGAGTAGACCCTTGGCAATTTTCTTAACGGTGCTTCGTTCATTCTGCCACTCGAAAGCCAGGTAGTACTCAGCTAGATATTCTCGGAAGTGAAATTTCGTGAGCTGCTTGAGCGTATTTCTAACCCATTTGTAAGAAACTGGTTGATATTTGTCGTCGTATCGTTCTTGCCAAAGTTCAACTGTCTCGGGATACTCTGTAAATTTCGGCGGTGTACTCAGTTGAGAGCTTTCAATTGCGCCCCCCGAATCCTGGACTGGCGAAGAGTATTTGTGATTGAGGTGCTTGGGGTCGCACTCCAAAAGTTGCCCTTCAATAAAAGCATCATGCATCCACTCATAAGGCGTTTCCTGGTTGAGTGCCGTCATTAACTCCATGCGACAGAAACCGAGAAACGCATCAAGTAGCGACTTGTGCAAGTCGTCCATGGCCTTCGGTAGCCTGACAAGGAAATTCTCAATATCAGAGAAAAGAATGACACGATAAGGATCATCTTCAACCACATCATCCATTGTTCTTGCAGGAAGCAACGATTTCCCATATCTTGCTCGCTCAGCATCAGCCCAGCTCTTAAATAGTTGAGAATTCGCCAGCGAGCCTTCTGCATCATCAGTAAGAGTTGGCGGGGGCTCCGAAGTGTCCTGATTCTCAAAGAAATATTGCCATCCAAGGGCACCATCCTCTCCAATCCGTGAGACCTCGCTATCCCAGAAGTCGCCGAAAGCAGTTCCAGTCACTTTTCCTGGCGGTATCTCTATCGGGCTACAGAAGTTGATTTCCAGAAGACCCTGCCATATCGCAACTGCTAATTCCGAGTATCCCGATTCGCGGATAAAGAGCGTGGCTCGGAGCAGGACATAGATAAGTTGATGACATAAGGATGCAATAGCAGTAGTTGAGGCGTTTTGAAGTTCCTTGGACAGAAGCTCAATCCGTTTGAGAAAAATGTCACGCACTTCTTCAAAACGGAATGTCGAGAAGGTCGCTTGCTTGAAATTGATATAGCTCTTCCAAAGTACCAGGCTATCGATGTTATCCCTCGAAATCTTCTCCCATCTTTCAGACTGAGCTTTAATCTCCCAAATTTTAGCTCCTTCACCCATTAGTCCCAAATGAAGAGTTTCCCGGTCTTTGGGGTTTTTTGACTTTGCTAATGCTTTCTCATACAAATGAATTTTGATATCGGCAGTACTGCTCATCTCGGCATTGGTAGTTCTTCGTTGGTCATCCCCTCCATTGAGAAGAGAATCTTGTAAATTAATAAGTGCAAGCCACGAGTCAAGTTCTTCTGGGAATTGCTCTACTCGTCGGCTCAACTCGATATTTCGTTGTTGCACCACAGGGTTCGACACAAATTCTCTCCCGCCTTCCGATCCCGACGCATCAGTATCTGTAGCATATTGGAGCGCGTCGTCGGCTGGTAGATCCTTGCGTTTCAATTTTCCGTGTATTGACCGGTAATCCAATCCATCATCAGACGCAGACTCTCCTCTTGAACCGCGTCTAGGTCGTTTCCTCGCATGAAAATTGTCGAAAGGGACGAAGTTGAGATTCATATCATCAGTAGTAGATCCTAAAGCTTCAGGTTTTATTTTGAGAAAGCGTGGCTTTTCCTTGGCTATTTTTGAGAAGCTGTATTTTTCTCGGCGGCTGGAATTAGAATCTCTCACATCGCGAAGGATGATTGCTTTGTCGTCGCCAAAATCTCTGTCGATCTTCAAATTAGATGCTGCTCCCAGTACATTTCCTGCCCCTGAACGATGAAATCCTGGGACGCTGTAACGATGAATACTCCCGTATATCACGTTTTTCTCATCACCCTTCTTGTCGACGAAAAAAATGTCTACTGAATTCTCCTTAGCAAGGGAAGCTGCTGTCGACTGGATAATTTTTGACGATTTGGGATCAGGAGGTGGTCTCCTCCGTTCCCTGCTTCTTGATCTATGCCGTCGATGGCTATGGCGATGACTTTTCTCATCTTCTCGATCATGTGTCTCGCGACTACGCTCAGATTTAGGGTTGTGCTTTCTTTCTTTCTCCGAATCACTAGCAGTCACCTCGGTTTTCGGGGCTACCTTGGGTCGAAACGACGCGAATTTGGGAACATTTTTCGATTCGGGCATGGCGACCTAGCTAGCTGGTAGGCCGGGCTACAACATTGTAGTTGGCTTCGTTCCAAGGAGATTCAGGAGAAGGTCGAGATTCCGTCAACTTGCGAGTCGTCAATATGGAGATTGAAAGGTGGAAAGATTTGCAGGTCACCATGTTCTATAGGCGACCTTTTAAAGCATGGAAAGTGACTTTGCTTTGTTGCCCTATTCACACCGTTGACAACAAAGTTCCTACAACCGAACGAGGCATGGCTGATATTCGGGATCAATGGCCGCTTCTGATTCGCTTACAAGGTCCGTGCCCTTGATTTCACGCTAAAGCCAAATCGGGCAACGCTCATTGCGGGCAAAGTTCGAGCTCGCGAACCTTGAAAAAAAAAGTTCGCGAGCGATAGAACTTTGCGATAAGGTGGATTTTCGCGGGACAGTAAATCGGCAACAATATGTTTATTTGAAGACACATCCTCCCGGTTCACGATGGCGACTTCTTTGGCAGCTCAGCTGTCACAAATTGCAGCAAATTCGACAAACTCCTTGAATTTAAAAGCGCAAAAGGCCTCGCACTCAAAATCTCTAATTTTCGAACCTCGGGTCGCCGCCTCGCAGAGTTTTGACACATTATACACCATTTGCCATGAAGGTTTTCAGGAACTGTGCCTTCTTGATGGGCGATTCTTGGAATTCCAGAGGAATATCTTCAGCGAACAAAGTCAGGAGGAAGACAGGACTCAAATGACAGCGGCAGAAAATGCCGAACTCGACAAACGTTTGGAGGCTTTCCTAGGTCTTGTGGGTGGACGATTGAGATTGACCCCAGGTGTTAAAGCTGTAGAATGGGTTATCAGACGGTTCCGGTAGGCGAATCTGTCTCTCCTACTTAATAAATATACTAATGATGTATTGTAGGGTTCACGAATACAATACAATGTTTCTCCTCACGACATTTCTTCCCTACCATACCCTTCCGATTTTCAGTACCTTGATGTCAATCCTTCCCTCGAAGATTCCGGAGCAATACAAATTCCTCCAAGGATACATACGATCCCTTACCCCGCCACCGAGACACCCCATTGTGCAGGCAGCCACGAATAATACTATGTTTGCGGCAGCTCTCAGTTCATATGTTCTCCAAATTAGCCAGGCGCGGCAGCACTATCCTACACTCTTGGCGTTCTGGGCCGGAATAATGACTGAGGCGGTTGGAGGTATGCTAGACAAGGCACGATCAGGAATAAAGGGCGTGCAGCAGCAAAACGAGCAAGACATCATCCTAAGACTGTTGCCAACTTTAAACGAAGGGCTTGCTATAAAGGGAAACCCGGATCTACGAATTGGATGCTACATGATACTTTCTGTAATGGCATCTAAAGGTGGACTTGATGACAAAATCTTCACGGCTATGATGGAAGCTATTGTTGTAGGTTGGAAAACTGACACTCTCACTTCGGGCCTCGTTTGCTTATCGGTTCTCGCGCATCATCG
Organism: Hymenotorrendiella dingleyae; assembly: GCA_003988905.1. Classification (NCBI taxonomy): domain Eukaryota; kingdom Fungi; phylum Ascomycota; class Leotiomycetes; order Helotiales; family Helotiaceae; genus Hymenotorrendiella; species Hymenotorrendiella dingleyae. The sequence goes on from QYAP01000434.1 coordinate 29,833, forward strand.
AACAGCCAAGCAAATGACGAAGAGACTTACGAAGGAGCTGCTCAAGGTCGAAAATCTGCCAAACCTGTTGATGGAATTATCCAAACAGCGAAGAGTAGATAAACTTGCAAATGGCCTATGTCTTTCACTAATTGATCGACTACGGAAACACGGCGACCTGAGGGCCCTCTCCATCGTCTCGGAACTGATTGAAAATGGGGTTCTGAGTGATCTCCAATCTTCAGTCATTACCAAGTCTCTTCTTCTAGTAGCACATCAGATCGATGATACCCCAGATCACATAAAATTGCGACCACATCTTGCATCCTCACTAGTTACCCTATCACAATTGCCTAGTCGTGCTGGTGATATTGTGCGGGAGACCTTGAGAGACACTGAGGTTGACATCGATGAGTTGGAACTGAAGCTACAAACCACAATTCGACCAGCTACACTTCCTGCTTCGTTAGATGAAGATGTCTCCATGGAGGGTTCAGGTATTGAGGAGGCAGCCGCTGGCCCTGGCTTCCAGACGCTATATGAGAAACTCCCAACCAGGACCGCAGCAGGATCTTCTTTCCTATCACACAATACTTCGCATGTTTATCCAGAATTGTGTCGCGCTTTCCTAGCGTCTACCACCAATCCTAGCGATCTTCAAAGCTTTGATTCTGCTCCCATACTGAGAAGAGACACAGCACTAGAAGATACCCTGTACCTTACGTTCTACATGAGGACATGGTGTGGTTCTTATCCAGTCATGGCGCGGGTATCTGGTCTTCAAATGACAACCAAGTATTTGTTAGACCAAAAGTCTTCTAATGTTGACGTGCAGGCAGTCGTACCATATGCGATATCCGCTCTCTGCGACCCAGCTACCAAAGTACGTCGAGCGGCAGCGGAACTTTTTGTTGCCATCAACCAACTATACCCGAGCAACGTGGAATCCAAAAAGGATCTGAAAAATCTTCATCAATGGGGTACTGAAGAGTTGTACGGCGCGAAGAATGAAAACAATGGGTTGAAGTGGCTCTCGCCAGATGTTGTCGTACGACTGCTACGCGACTTGATAATGCCAGCGCTTGAGGAATGTGTTCTCGATGGAAAGAATATTCAGCACGTGTTACAAAAGGCGCTACAAAGCAGTGCAAACTCTGAATCCGCCAAAAAGGGAAGCTCCTTAAAGCTTTCCCAAACCGCCCGAGGATCCATTTTATCCTTCTTCGCATCTCATGTCATCCAAACGCCTTTGTTCTTGGTCAAACTTCGATTGCTGACTTCACTAAATCAAGTTCGTGGTGTTGGAACGGTGACCAGAACCAAAGTTTTGCTTCCTGTCCTAGAAGCTTGGTCCTCTTATAGCCCTGCGCAAGCGAAAAAAATATGCGAGCACGAGGAACTCAGTTTGGATGACTTCAATACCCAGGCACTCATGATTGTCGCTCCTAATGATGAAGAAGGTCTCCAATTTCTCTATAAAATTATTCGCGGGGATGTAGCCCAAGATAGACCTGCGCTTTTGGTGGCGGTGTTTAAGAGATTAGGCGCGATATGGTCCTCTTTGAAGGGTGAGCTCAGATTGGACACTGCTCAAGTACTTTTGGATTCAGCACTTGCTTCACCAGGAAAGATCACGGATCATCACGAGGTCTCATCGCAATTGTCATCCGACCTTCTGAGCACGGCCACTCTTTCAACTGACATTCTCATAACGTTCCTATCCCAACTCCCAACAGCTGCCAAACTGGTAGACACCCCTCCGGCCTCCAAACGACGGAGAACAAGCCATGGCGAGGTTGCAAGAACTTCAATCGAGGATCCAACGCAACTTTCCAATGCTATCAAAAAGGTCACTTTCGTATTGCAGCTCATCCATAACTCCAAGCCAGAAACGCACCCTGAGTTGCTTGGTGGACTATTCGGTGTTTTGGCCGAAATCCTACACTTCAAAGCTCAGGCTACGTCGGAGCTTGCTTACCTTCAAGGCTTGGTCCTAAGCAGCCTTTTGACAATTATGAAGTCCTTCGAGAAGGATTCTAGTTTGAAGCTTGAAAAATCCGCTGTCCGTGCAGATCTACTTGTTGATTGCGTTCAGAAGACTTCAAGCCCACAGGTACAAAATGCTGCGCTACTTCTTATCGCTTCCCTTGCAAATACTGCTCCTGAATTGGTTCTGCACAGCGTCATGCCAATATTTACATTTATGGGCAACTCAGTCTTGAGGCAGAGCGACGACTACTCCGCGCATGTCATTAGCCAGACAATCCGTGAAGTCATTCCTCCTCTCATCCAATCACTTCGAAAGGGAAAGTCAAATATTGTAACCGGAGCTTCTGAGATCCTTCTTAGCTTCGTTGCAGCGTATGAGCATGTCCCTAGCCACCGCCGAAAGGGCCTATTTATCTCGTTGATCCAAACCCTGGGGCCTGAAGACTTCTTGTATGCCATTTTGGCAATGCTTGTTGACAAGTACCGCAAGACTGAAAGTGTCAGGCAATTTGCTGTAGAGTTGGCCAGTGCTTTCAATGTTGAGGTTCAATTACACTCCGTCGCCAAGTACTTGGATTTGGTTAGAGACATCCTAAAACCAAAGCCAACCTATTCAGCCATATTACTGAGTGGGAACGAAAATGGAGCTTCTACACCCTACGACGTTGCTCTCATCGAGTTGGAATTACTACCAGAAATTCTTTCCCAGAAACGCCTCATCAATCAAACCAGTCGACGCCTCGAACCAGACGACATGGATTCGGCGAGAGTGCGAGAATTGTATTCAAATATCTTGGAGAACCTTTTGGGTCTGGCAGATCTTGTGAAAGATCAAAAATCACTGCATGGTTCCTGCGGAGATATCCTCGAAAGTCTGTTGGGGCTGCTTTCTACCAGTGAGTTCGTCAAATCCGTCGAGGGACTACTTGATAGACCAAACGAATCATTACGCCGAAAAATATTACGATCATTGGAGGTTCGTGTCGATCAAGAGAACCCGTCAGATGCTGCGTCAAGAACAGCAATGCTTGGATTCTTGCCTCAACTCACTGCCATCATTCGCGAATCGAAGGATGTTCTGTATAAACACACCGCAGTTGCTTGCGTTGACAAAATTTCCGAGAAATATGGCAAGAAAGACTTGGAGGCGGTTTCGGCGGCCGCAGAGACAATCGCCAGTATCCATTGCCTGGGCCAGGCAGATGACCGGCTTCGTGTCATGGCTCTGCTTTGTCTTGCATCATTGGTGGAGATCTTACGAGAGGGAATTGTCTCTGTTCTTCCGTCCGCAATTCCCAAGGCCCTGGAGTATATGGAGTCAAGCGTCGGCGATTCTCTAGAAGACGAGAGGTTTCACAACGCCGGCTACGCGTTTTTTAGTGCATTGGTCCAGCATTTGCCATACATGGTTTCGGGGGCCTACTTGGACAAACTTTTGCAGATATCCAATACCTCTGCTGAAGCCGATCTTGAAGAGGAGTCGCACGAGAGTCGAATGCAGTGCCTACATCTTACTGCCAAACAAATTGACGCCAAGAGTATTTTTACAGCCTTGGAAAAGAATTGGGACCAAGCCTCTTCCGGGCCTTTGGTAAGCAGTATTTCCTTCGTGGACGAATTTTAGGCTAACGAGAACTAGGCTCTTCGACAACATATTGAAGTCTTCAGTATCGCAATTGATAAGCACCCTAAGAGTGTAGTCACCAAGCATTCCTCGATTCTATGCAAGATATTCCAAAATGCCTTGGACCTTCGACGACAGAATGCGTCATTCCATCCGGAACTGGTGGAGGAGATTGAGTCTATGCTGAATGAGGTGGCAATCAAAATGATCTACAAGTTCAATGACGCAACATTCCGACCTATCTTCGCCAATTTGGTTGAGTGGGCTTCCTCGTCATTGCCAAAGAAAGACAAAACGGGCAGGGCCTTGCGTTTACGCAGCTTGTACGGTTTCATGGTTGTTTTCTTCGACAACCTCAAGTCAATCGTGACTAGCTATGCTAGCTACATCCTTGAAAATGCTGTCGATATACTGAGCAATGTCAATCCAAAGGATGAGGACTCGAAGGATTTGTGGGCAAAGGTTTTACGAACGCTTGTCAAATGTTTTGAACATGACCAAGATGACTTTTGGCAAGCGCCTGCCCATTTCGGTGCCGTGGCATCCGTGTTGTGCGCACAGTTCACTCATAGCTCGTCTCTTCCTCTTGTGGAGGAGCTCGTTCCAGCAATAGTTGAACTTGCTGCAGCGGCAGATTCTTCGGATCACCATAAGGAACTCAACGGCGCTATTCTCAAGCATATGCGATCCGAAATTTCTAGTGTTCGATTGGCGGCTGTAAAATGCCAGCAAGCGATGACGGATAGATTGGGTGAGGAGTGGCTGTCGATGCTACCTGAGATGCTGCCTTTCATCAGCGAGTTGCAGGAGGATGACGACGATGTGGTGGAGAAGGAGACGCATCGCTGGATTGTGAAGATTGAGGGTGTGTTGGGAGAGAGTCTTGATTCCATGCTTCAATAAGGGAATGTTTGTTAGATGAGTTGAGTTGAGTAGCGTAGCATTGCTGGTGTGTATAGGGTTGGGTCCCCGCGGCATCTGTCCTGTCCGTGGGCTAGCAAAATCCATGAATTTCAAATCAAATCTTTTCAAACTCAAGGCTTGTTTGTAGAAAAGGACTGGAAAATTCCTATGTCTGAATTATAAATTCCACTGATATCTGTTGCATTTCGCTGGCAAGCTAGGAATTAAAATCCAACTACAAGACCTATTCTCGTCCGGTTACCCTGCGATTCCCTCCCCCTCGAATTTTACCAAGTCCTATTCTCAGCAACGTACCCTGCGATCTCTTACACAACTAGGTTACCCTGTCAGAAAATCCAAAATCGATCCCCCTAAAAATCGGATCACCAAAATCGAAATTTCTATTTATATGCAGCGATAACTATAAACCTTTAATCTAATTATCGAAGAGTTAAAAGGATCCCTTATTAATCGATTCATCAATTAATTATTATAACCTTAATTATATTAATAAAGAATATATAATTCCCTATTAAGAATTAAAAGAATAATTCCTAAAATTATTATATAAAAAATATAATTAAAAATAAAAATAATAATATTAATTAAAATAAAGGAAAGAAAAGCTCTCTAATTTTACGATATATTTCCCCTTTAAATATAAGCCTCTAATTAGCTCTAATATTAAGCCTTAATATAATAATTATTTCTATTTATTCTTAATACTCCCCCTAAGATAATATATTATATAAGAGTATATTAATAATTATAATTCCCTTTATTTTATAATTCCTTTTAAACTTTAATTGATTTCTTTTTTTTATTTATAAAATTAATTATATTTAATATATTCTTAAACCTTTAAAATAAAATATTGATTAAAGGTTTCATTAATCTATCTATTATTATTTCCGTGATTTTAATATAATTCATTATTAATTTTCTTTATTCATAGAAATCCCGAATATAATAATAATATATATTAATATATTTTAATTATTCGTATAATCTTAGATTCTTAATTAAAATAATAATACTTATATTATCGCCTCTTATATTAATATTAATAAAATCCTTTCTAATATATTAAGAATAGCTTATATCTCTAAGAATTTACTTAAATTATTGTCGGTATCAGCTATATGTCGTGATACCGATAATCACAATTGCTAGCTTCGTAAGCGGTATGTCGATACTAAGCTAGTCGATAACTATAAGCAC